>JAAGNO010002452.1:475-18919 GCA_033439905.1 Ceryle rudis
AAGTTTTAAAAATCTCTTTAAAAATCAGTTTTAAAAATTTCATTAAATTTGCAGTTAGATATTTTGATTGTTTGCACTCAGTATGTATATTTGTTACAGAGATTCTGGTATGTAGAAAGAGTTATTAATGTTTTTTTAAACAATTGGTGCCATTTAGTTTTATCACAGTATATTTCATGACCACTGTTCAGACCCATTTCTTCTAAGATACTGTTTATAGAAAATCCTTTGTTTGCCATAGCTTTTCACAGACTGGTGCTTTTCTGTTGTGGAGAGCTGAGGGGACGTGTGCTCAGTGTTACAGTGCAGAGCCAGCCTGTGCATCAGAAATGCTCCCCTAGGACAGGATTGGAAAACATGCATTAATAAATATTCCTTAAGAATTTTCTATTAGAACAGGATATACAAATCTTTGGGAAACTTAATGTTTGAAGCAGGAATTTAAAATCTCTTCTACAAATTAGAGCTGTGTGGCAGGATTGGAGTTAGACTTGCAGACCTTCCTGGTAAATCCCTGAGATGACAGTGACTGAAAAGTGAAAGGAGGCAGAAGAGAAGTATCTGCCTGGCTGGAGAGGTGAGAGTTGGCAGCTCTGCAGGTGAGACTGAGGTAGAGATGGGACTTGCTGCTGGGAATGGCTGGAATGGAATGGAAAGGAATGTTTGTTCCATACAGACCTCAGCAGCTTAAGGTGGATTTTATTGAGGACAGTAGCTTGCTTTTGTGTCAGTGCTTTTTTGCCGATTTCCAGTTGTTTGGCACATTAAGGAGGCTGTAAATGCTTCTGTCGGGTTTTAGTTACTTCCCCGGTGGTGCTTTTCATCTGAAACGGGGATCTTTCGTGAGGCACAGACGGTCTGTGCATGGAAGGGGTTGAAATCTGCTACAACCCAAAAAAGTCCTTAATAAATGATATATCAGAGGGGAAAAAAAACCAAAACAACAACCAAACACCAAAACCCCAAAACAACAAAATGGCCTTTGTTATCATAGGGTTTTGCAAAATAATGAGGTCTTCCAGAGCTCGGCAGCTTGGTCTGGTGGTAGGTAGCCCCTGAAGCAAACTGGTAATGATTTGGGTCATAGGGGAGGGATTTTGTTGTTTTCCCATTGCAGGAGTGAATGGGCTCCAAGGCACCAAATAACCAGGGAATCCTTTCTGATCAGGTTGTTTGATTCTGTTGGCTATCTGAAAGCATCAGCAAAACATGTGAAATCTTTTGCTGGTGGCAGAAGACTGTGCAGTACAGTGCCAGGCTGCTGCCATACTCAAGAGAGTAAGCAACAGAAAAACATTCCAGCATCACAGTGGATTTCGGATGTTGGTAGTTTTGAAGTGAAAATATGTTAGTGTTTCCAGCTTCTGGACCATTGTGCAATCTGTCCCATGAGCAGGGGTGTGCTGCAGTCTGAGGGGATAGGATGGGTGGTTTCCTACCCGTGGTTTTGCAGTGACAGCATGGATGGGGATACATGCTGTAAGCTCTGTGTGGCCATGTGGTCAGTTATGACCCTGTGCAGGGGCACACGGCAGGTAAGGCTGTAAAATAGAATCATAGAATGATAGAATTCATAGAATGATTTGGGTTGGAAGGGACCACCAAAGGTCATCTAGCTCAACCCCCCTGCAGGGAGTAGGGACATCTTTAACTAGATCAGGTTGCTTAGAGCCCCATCAAGCCTGACCTTGAATGACTTCAGGGATGGGGCCTCCACCACCTTCCTTGGCAACCTGTTCCAGTGTGCCACCACCCAATTGCTTCCATTAAAATCACTTGGTTCACTCCTGTGTCTAGAGGTGGATCAGACCCAGGAGGCTGAAAGGTGGTAAAGAAACCCCAACCATAAACCAGTACTTGAGCGCGGGCCTGACAGAGTACTGCAGTTTACCTGAAAAACTGGAGAGATGCATAAGAATGGTTGAGAAAATAGAATTGGGCATGAGGTACTTTCACTGCTGGGGAGCTCCTGGAATGTTGTGTACTGGAGATCTTCATCCTCAAGAGGTGTTGTGATGGAAACAACACATGTTTCTATAGGAGCAGCTGCTGTTGTGCAGCTGAGTGTAGATTGTCTTGAACACCCAAAGTTGTTCATGGCCTGAGTTTTATTTCAGGGAATGTTTCACATGCTGCTAAGGGAGACTAGCAAGTGTCTCCTTGCACAATGTGTAAAACATGGTCAACTGGCCATTCCCCAGAGTTAGTCATTGAATCCCAGAATGGGTTGGGTTGGAAGCGACCTTCAGAGACTGTCTAGTCCAGCTCCCCTGCCATGGGCAGGGACATCTACTAGATAGGTTGCTCCAAGCCCGTCCAACCTGGCTTTGAACACTTCCAATGATGGGGCAACCTGTCCCCATGTCTCACCACCCTCATCACAAAACATTTCTTCCTTATGTTCAGTCTGTATCTACCCTCTTTCAGTTCTAAACCATCAAAGGTATAGATGAAAGATCTAAATTCTGTGGGCAGGAAGTTTAACATCATGCAGCAAGGTGGTGTACCTCCAGGAGAAGACCCTGCTCAGGTCTCCTGGGCAGACTGGAGGGATCTTGTGATGAGCAGGGGGAGCAGATCCATGAAGCCTCCCACCAGCACAGCTGTGACTGCAGGACAGGAAGCATGTGTCAGCCTGGAGAGCTGCTGAGGGAGGTGACAGTGCCCTTTTTACCCTGTAGATTTTTACCAGTTGAATTAAGGAGTTGAACTATTTGGAAAGTAGTCAAGACGATTCTTTTGACAGAGGAAATACCTGATTGCTTTCTCACAGAAACTGTTTACAGCAAAGACAGATTTTGATGTTGAGCATTTTCCATTAAAAAAATACCATTGAGTGTTCCATTGTGACCGTGTGTTTGCTTGAATTATCCCACTGAGTACATTTTAATTGTAGTTTTCCCATTGAAACCATATTTTAAAGAGTTAGGAGTGTATTGTCTGCCTTTGTGTGTGTTATATGCAAATGTCATGTTTGTTTTGAAGGGAAGGATGATGGAAGCATCAATGAGTTTGTGAATTCTCCTACCCGATTAAAGGCTTTTCCAGGTGATTACTGCAGGTCATGTTTACCAGCATTAATGAGGATGACAGGAGCTTGTTTGTTGTTTAATTTATCTTTCAAGTCCTCAGTCAGTGCTTGGTAACTGTTGGTAGCAAAGCTTGTGTCACTTGCAATGGGCAGGAAGGATGTTGCTGGATCTAGCACTGGATGGCATGTAGCTGTTGTCCTCTCCCAGTAGGTGATAGTTTCTGCTGTGGACCCATTTTTTTTTCCCTCAAAGAACAACATCCAGCCTCTAATCGGAAGGTCCTTTCTTGTGCTGAGAAGGGAAAGGGCTGTGGCTGTTCTCAGTGCAGGAAAATCAAAGGTGTGGATCGGAGGGGGATGCTTTGCAGAACCTCTCTTTGTTGTAAATGAAAGGAATCTAACAGACATGTCTGAATTTCTCTTGTAAGCCATTGAGAAGCGGCAGGATTTGATTCCCAACAGACCTACAGCTCTTTCATAGTAAAACAGTAGCAAGTATCTCAATTGAGGATGACAGCTGTGCCTTCTTGAATAATTGGACAGAACTGTGTGGTGTTGGGTAAGGCACAAGGCTCAACAGTTTTCTGTGGGGTGGTATTTGAGAGATCACCACAGTAAGCAGGCAGTTTGTTAATGCACTGTGAGACAAGGGGGAAAGGTTGCAATGCAACCAACTTCCTGCTGTCCTAAAAAGAGCAGCTTTTTGCTATAGCACTTTCTGCTGTGCTGTGTGCTTAGGGGTGCAGCTCTGCAAGGCAGCTGAACCTCCTGGAGTGTAAATCCCTGTCCTTTTCCTGGTGCATTTCTTGCCCAGCAATTCTTCATTGCAGTGTAGCTGGGCTCCTGCCTGTGCCTGGCATCTGCCCTTTTCTTGGGGAACACTGTTCCCAGGGATGCGTCTTTCCTGTTACTTTTTGCTGACAAGTCCATATGGCAAACAGGAAAGGTTAGGGCCTGTTCTTTTATATTTTTGTCTGTTTCTTTTGGGGTTGCAAACCTCAAAAGTATTTGAAGTATATTTCCCAGACTTGGATACTAAGATTGCTTACCAGTGTGATTTTATTTCTCCTCTAAGAAGCTGTGTATCATTAAAAGAATGCCATGACAAGCACATTTTTGTAGGCTAGCTGTTACAGTGCTCTGGCTACTTCTTATAAAAAAATACTCTGTGAGTGCAAAATGACACTTTTTGGAGTGACAGCTGTTTTATTTCCATGGCAGCAAGAGTTGTGCTTTTATTAGGCTTCACTTCAGCAGTTTTCTCTGGTTTTGTTTTGATAATGAATCAACTTCGTGTAACTTTTTGTGCTTGAGCACCCACTTGCTAAGCTTTCAGAAATAGCATTACCAAATCTTGTGTTGGGTATGAAGTGCCCTTCAAAGGATGTATGAGTCTTCAACGTGGAATAAAACACTGTATTGTGTAAAAGCAACAAAAGCCTGTGTGTTACATGGGGTGCTGTCTGTCCTGTACTTGACAGGTCCTGTTTAGTGGGTACTATATGTGTTTATTTGAGACTATTCTGAATAAAAGAGGGGAGATGTGTGCTCCCAGGAAAATAGAGAAGGGTGAAGGTGAGGACCCTGGCAGAGGATGGTCAGAGCAGGTCAGTGAGGGTGCACTGTCCTAAGGGCTGGTTCCTCTGTTGGCAGGTGAAACATGGGCAGGGTCCTGGCACTGAGCTCCCAGCTGGGTCCCAGCGCAGAGCAGGGTCAGGTTTGTACCTTAGCTGACCAGAAACCAGGACTTGGATCTAATCATATCAGGGACAGTTTTCATACAACCTGTAAATGAAGATAGACATCGCTTTAACAGAGGCTTCTGTCAGAAGATATTCCTGAGGCAATGTTTTCTTTTCTAGTATGTATCAGAACAGACTTCATGATACAGACTTTGATTTATTTATATCAATTTTTTTCTCTTTATGCAATGAATATTAACATAGAGAACACCAGAAGTTGATGTGCATATGATTTTTCTTATTTTGTAACCAATATGTAAAGCTAAAGCTGTGATGTTCCCACAGATGCGGTCCGCCTTCTGATAGGATGGGTGGGATAAAATTTTGCTTAGTGTGTGCCTGTCTCAAAGGTTGTTAGCTGGGATGCCGAGGATGGATGGAAGTGCGTCTTTCAATGATCAGTAGAGGCTTTTTTGGCAGTTCATAATGGCTCTGTTAGTAAAAGGATGACACTGAAAAGCTTGTGTGCTGGATGGCTTTCTGTTAGGTAACATAAACTTGGATTTCAATTCTTAATTGATTTTAGTATTTTTAACCTAAACACAAAGTGGTGGAGTCTGATTTTTAGTTTGATAGGGAACTCTGGTGCCATTGTATTCCTTGGTGAGATTAAATTTACTATTTATTGTAATTCCTATAGGCAGGTGTAGTGGGATCTTTCAGTGAAATAGCTTCTTTCACTTGGTGTTCAGAAGTATCAACAGTAACTAGGAATATATATCTTGGAGGGAAAATAACATTTCACAAGATAACTTGTCTTCTTTAAAGATGTGACAGGTACTGAAACTGGCAGTGAGCTAGAGATGAAGCATGTGAATTAATCTACTGGATGTATCATGGTGAAACAGTTCATATTCAGAGTGTCTTGGGGTTTTTCAAGTAGCAGCAGAATAAAGCTGATGTGAATCCTACCAGCTTTCTTTTCATAAATTAGGAATTTTAATTGTTTGCTGTAATTTAGTCTTGCTTGTTCAGACTCTCGTCCTCAAGCCTTGGAAGGAGAGAGTTTCAGTAGAGAGAGGGATGGCCAGAAGTGGCCATAACCTGCACAAGTAAATGCTGCAGGCACTGGCTGTTTCTGATAAGAGTGTTTAAAAGAAAGTAATGAGAATCAGAGTGGATCTGCATCCCCAGACAACCCCTGCCCCTCCAGGAGTACAGAAGCCTAGTTATTTGAGGAAGAGAAGAATACCAGTTTGAGTCTGCTTGGCATTGTTCACAGACGTGGGGCTTTGAGGTAAACATGAGTTCAGGCAGCTTGTGCCCATGGCTGGCATCTCCTGAGCTGGATTTATAAAATGCCTAGAACGTGTTTCTGTATGGGAGAGGGAAGCATTGGGGAATATTTGGAAATCACCAGCCAGGGGGAAATTACCTGTAACTTGTGGGCCAAGCGCTTCAGAACTGTTTTGTTTCTCCAGGGGTGCTGAAGCCCTGCATCTCCTGAGCACTTGGGAGTTCTGGATGCTAAGCAGCAATATGAGCTTGCCTCTGGCAGTACCTGCTGCCCTGCATGCTTTCAGGGGTCTCAAAGGTCTCCGTGGCATCCTGCCCATCTCAGGACATTCTAGGAAATGGTAGCTGTGTCAGGTAGGTTTTTGATGTGTCTTCATGTTCATGCCGAGCAAGTTGTGTAGTGATGAGCTTTCAAAGCCTTGGGCTGTGTGATCCTCATGTGCTCCTGTGCCCCAAGCAGTCCAGAAGGAGGGAAATGCAAAGGAAAAAAGTGAGAAGCAGGGGTCTTAGAGGGATGGCAAAGGAAAACTTCCCTTGGAGGCAGTGGGTTTGGTGGGTTGCAGCTTCTCATTTAATGCTCTGGTTCCAGGGTAACTAAAAACCAGTTGTGGTGTTGAAGGAGGCATCCAGGTGTGAAGCAGCTGGAGAACCTGCTCTGCTGGTTCTTTGCAATGGTAGGTTTTCTTTCGGTGTGACGGTTACAGTGCTGATCACAGTGGAGCCCAAGTTCCAGTGTCAGGGCCTGCAAATAATGCTGCAGGATAAATACGTAGTATTAAAAAGTACTATTTTACAGTAATAAAAAGACAGCTAGTTTACACTGTTGTTCCCATGCTGGGGAAGGAATGGATTTGTGCATCCTTCTTGTGAGTGCATGTTAAGGGTCAGAAAGCTTTGAGCTGGGTGGTAGGAGGAGGCCAGAGCTCTTGACAGAAGTTACACCTCCTGACTGTGATTCACATGCTGGAGCCAAGATCTTCAGAAGCTTGGTTGTGTCGTAGCTGAAAACACTAGGATTTTACTCATCTGGAACAACACAGAAAAGGAAAAGCACAAACCTGCTTTCAAGTTAACATGATGCAACTCTAAATTTCTTTATAGTTTTACTTTCTGCACAGCATTTGCTCTCTTTAGGACTGACTACATTAAGATCAGTAGTTACTTTTTTTTTGGTTAATAACCTGCTAGATCAATCCTCTCTACACTAACTGGCTGTGAATTCTTTGTTTACAGTTGTGTCAACTGATCCACCAAAGCCATAGTCTCTGTAGTTTATTGCTGCAGACATTTACTGCTGCAATGGCTGTTGGTCAGAGTCGGCTGTGTCCAGCTGTCTTGTATCTTCCTTTGGGAAGATATTTCAACTTTGTAACACATTGGTCTGTATCATTTTGCTAACAACAGTGAAGATTCCTGCTGCAGCGGTAAATACCCATAGAAGTGTTGAGAGCAGCTAGCTGCTAGCCTGTCAGAGGCAGTTTTGACAATCTGCTGAGTTCTTGAGGATGGCAGCACTGGGAAGAAGTCCCCTGTTGCTTCCAACCTTGAGGCATGGAGGAGCTTTGGTACCTGCAGCCATCTGTCCTTACAGCACAGCAGCAGCGTGGTGAGGTTCACTCCTGGCATTTCAGGTTTTCTGGCAGTTGAGTGAAAATGTCTGGCAAGAGTGTCACCACCATGTGCTGTTCTGAAGAGCTTCTGACGCTGCCAGACTGCCAATTAAAGCTGCCAATTCTGTTGGAAACACTGATCATCGGACATTGCCTGTCAGTGTGAAACACGGGCTCCTTCCTCTGCTCTTCTTCCTGCAGCATAGTATTAATTCATTCTGAAGGCTTCAGAAGACAGAGTAAAGCTTGAATTTTTCTGAGTGCAAAAGAAGTTAATTTTTTCTTTCCTGTAAGAAAAGTGTGAACCCCAAAGCTGGTATTTACAGTGCAATGGTGTTACATTTAGTAAGGCCTCTGAGTGCTTGTTGAAAGTGTGGTATTTTGGTTCTGGGAAGTAACTGGACTTACAGATGTGTTTGACTCTTTCTGCTGGATTTCAGTATGAAGAAGAGTTTGAACAAAGTAATGAAAAGTAAACCAAAGTTGTGGGTGTTTTTTTTTTTTCTTGTCTTTTTTTTTATTTTTTTTTTATTCAAACTGTTCTGTGGTAGCAGGGGACTCGGGGCCACGGTGAAGACATGCTGGGCAGACCCTGGCATTGGGTTGTGGGTATCCGTTGCATCGTTGAGGATCTGCTGTCCTGCAGGACAGGGCAGGAGCACATGTGGATCTGGTGAGGCCAACAAGGACTGTTGCATGGCCTTGGTGAGGTACATGCTGCTTCTGCGCTGGACAGGGCTGCAGAAATGCAACAAACTCATGTTGTTTCTCAAATGCAGATGCCAAGAAAGGACCTGTGCAACAAGGGGAGAGGATAGATGGTGATGGGGCATTGGACATGGGTGGCAACTCCTGTCTTTCCTGACAACCTGCATATAGCTGAGCTGCTGTTTTGAGTTTGTGTTGCACAAAGTGCCTTCATGTCTGAGGGCTGAAGAGCCAAGTGTTGGGGGTTTTGTTGTGTGATCTGCCAACCTGGTGTGATGGAGTCTGGCAGCTCACAGGGTGACAAGAGGATGGGATACAATCAGGGAAGTGAAACCCAGTGACCGTTACTAAATATTAAATATGGGGATACCATGGTTGGCTGAAGAGGTCCTTGAACTGGAAGTGGATGGAGGCTGAGCGAATATCTGAAGGAAGGATGTTGTGGGATTCATTGTTGCTCTCTCCACTGACCATCTTCTTGGGGCATGGTGGAGTGCAGCATGCTGTGCTAGATGGATCTCTGCAGCTGTTCTTACGCTCTGTGTCATTGGGTCCTTATGTATTGAATCAAAACATCTTTTTTTCTGAAATTCCAAATGGGAGAAGTATAAAAATAGATCATTGCCGATCTACATATACTGCTTTTGAAGGTTAGTGTAAAATTGCCTTGGGTTTAGTGTCTAATAGTTCTCTGAAGGAGGAGTTAAAAAAAAAAAAAAAAGGTACTTTTAAAGACAAGATTTATATGCTCCGTAGACTTGTGTTTTGATTTCTCACTTAGCAGTTGTATGTACCTCCTTTATAATTCAGCAGAACTAAGCAGAGTGCTTTTTGAGACCTGTTTGTGTTCCTAGATGTTTTTAAGATCCGTACCAAAATTTTTCCCAATGTAACAATGCAGACAGATAAATATATTTTCAAGAACCTTGCAGCTGATATCAGGCTTTCAGGAAGGCTCAGCTTCCCTTTAAGTCTGTAAAAGCAATGATTAGATATTCGAAAGAACAGGACACCTGGGAGCTCCCAAACAAGAAAATCAGTTTACATGTAGCACATCCTGACTTCAACATTTGGCTTGGTGTATATTTAGCTATGTGCATATAGCAGGTGATAGTTGGGGAAAAATAAGCATATATTACACAGTTCTGGATCCAGCTATGGAGGTCTGCTGCTTGTGCATTGCAAGGATTATTTCTTGTGGAAATAGTGGTCATGTGGAGCGGCAGCCCAGTACTGGGATCAAAGCATTACCCTGCCTAATGGAGTCTGGAGCATGTTGAAAGGTTGCTCCAGTACAGGTCTCTTCACTATAGCACAAGTTGTCTCCAGTGTTTTATTTGTGCATGTTAGTGCAGCTTGAATATTTTCAGGCACACAGGCTTTTTCTGTTTTACGTTTTTATTTATTCAACCGGTCAGTGACAGGTAACACTATGCTGGTTCTTTTTACCCTGATTCAGAAGGATTCCTGAGATGTTGCTTTCAGCCTTCTCTGCCCAGTTTGGTGGTTGCCTCAAAACAACTTAAGCTGTTTTCTTAAATATGCTCTCTGTGTATTGCATGTGGCTTAAGAGTAAAAGGAGGTGACAGCATTGCAGTGGTAACATCTATGTGTATGTGCGCACCATGCCCTGATTCATGGCTTAAAGCTGAAACAAGGAGACAGCAATGCGGTGGTGGCATCCTTAGATGGTTCTTAGGCTGAAGTCTGGCTGGGTGTGTGGTGCCAGCATTGCCTTCATTGCCTTGTTGGCTTGTCCTGTTGTCCTGTACTGCAGAGCTGCATTCTGGGTTACCTGGACCTCTGCTCAAGGAGAAGGTTGTGTCCTGGTTGCTGGCAGCGCCGTCTGAGCTACCATCCAAGCATCCAGTCTTTGTCCCTTGGTAGAGCTTTGATACCTAGAGGCTGCTAAGGGCTTGTGATAAGGGGAGATGTGAATGTGCAAGTTGCACCAGGAGCAGTATCTTTTGGGGTCAGCATTGCCGGACTGACCCTGTGCCAGATCTGCTCATATAGAAAAGCAGCACTTTGTCAGGCAGCAACCTCCACATAGAGGATATAAGGCTCAAAAAATACCAGCTTGGTTTGACAGACTTAATGGGGAGAGACAAAAATTAAGCCTTTGGTGCTTCAGGGATGTGGAACAAAACATTCTACAGTGGAATAGAGTGGCAGTGGGACAGTGAAGGAGCTGGGGAGGGGAAAGTGGGGACAGGGATGCTGAAGTCACTTTCACAGCTTACTTCCTTCTGAAAGTTAGCAGATGACAACCTGATGTGCAGAGGGCTGGAGACCTTCTGTGAGACGGCCCCTAGGAGAAAATCATGAGGCAAGAAAGACAGCAAGTGACTGTGTAGGAGGAGGAGTCAAATGCTTGCCTCATTTCTGCTGGCATCTTGGGGAACAGTTTGCTTAAATGAGTCCAGATTTGCTCTGCTAATCCCATATGAGACATCAGTGAGTCACTGTCTTATGAACCTATTTTCTTTTAGAGAGTTCTCAGCAGTTACACTTAGAAAAATCCAGAACCGTGGTGTCACAGAATCACAGAATGTCTTTGGTTGGAAGAGACCTTCAAGATCATCTAGTCCAACCTTCGACCCAACACTGCAAGCTCACCATGAAACCATGTCCCTGAGCACCAAGTACACATGCCATTTAAATGCCTTCAGGGATGGTGACTCCACCACTGCCCTGGGCAGACAATTCCAATGTTTGATAACCCTTTCAGTGAAGAAATGTTTCCTAATATCCAGCCTAAACCTCCCCTGGTGCAGCTTGCATGCATTCCCTCTGGTCCTGTCACACATCACCAGGGAGAAGAGGCTGTCGCCCTCCTTGCTCTAACCTCCTTTCAGGTAGTTGTAGAGAGTGATAAGGTCTCCCCTCAGCCTCCTCTTCTCCAGACTAAACAGCCCCAGCGCCCTCAGCCACTCCTCACACGACTTATGCTTCATGAGCCTCGTTGCCCTTTTCTGGACATGCTCCAGCACTTCTATGTCCTTCTTATAGTGAGGGGTCTAGAACTGAATGCAGTATTCATGGTGTGGCCTCACCAATGCAGAGTACAGGGCAGCAATCACTTCCCTATTTGTGCTGGCCACAGTGTTTCTAATACAAGCCAGGATGCCATTGTCCTTCTTGGCCACCTGCATGCACTGCTGACTCATATTTAGTCACCTATTGATCAATACCTCCAGGTCCTTTTCCAACTTGCAGTTTTCCAACAACACATCCCCAAGTCTGTAGTTTGCCGTAGCACTGGTATGATCCAAGTGCAGGACCCGGTACTTGGCCTTGTTGAACCCAATGCAATTAACCTTGGCCCACTGACCTAACCTGTCTAGGACCTGTTCTAGCTTCCCTACCCTCTAGCAGATCAACACACCCACCTAGCTTGGTGTCATCTGCAAATTTGCTAAGGGTACACTCAATCCTCTCATCCAGATTATTAATAAAGATATTAAAGAGAACAGTACTGAACCCTGAGGAACACCACTTGTGACCAGACGCTAGCTAGATTTAGCTTCAGGACAGCCATTCCTGACTCTCAGTGCTGTTTCTTGCTTTCAGCAGGATCCACTTGTGGTCTCTCTTGTCTTCGGAATTAAAAACCTCAATATACTAATGCTGATGTGGCCAGAATCGGTTGCTTCTTCCAAAATAATTGTGTTTTGAAATGGAAAAAGTCCCCCCAGTCCTTTGGTTCCTGCTCTTCTTCCCGATCTGTGGCCTTAGGGCTCTCTGTGGCGAGGTCTGAGGTGTTTATTGGAGCTGGTGGGATGCAGGCTGTGATTGACATTGCCACTTCTCTGGCATAAGGTGGCTGGAGGGATGATGGAAACATACTTGTTGCTTTATCCAGAGAAACTGAATCCTTTCTGCTGACCTTAAGCAAAGGCCTCAAGGGCAGATTTTGTTTCTTGCTTTTAGGCTAAGTACAAGCTCTTAAAAAGAAACCAAACCCCTCTCCAGTCCTTCTCCCTACAGTATATTTTATAATTCTTGGTCTACTGTTCCATAATGAAAAAGTACCTGGCACAGCTCATTGCATAATTTATTATTGCTTTACATAAGGAAGGGCTCCACGTGCATCACAGTATGTTTCCCAGGGCAGTGTTACCGTTTCCTTCTGACAACTGCTATGGTAGAGTCTCCGCAGGATTACACCACATGGGCAGCATGGACATTTTGTGGTACTTGAAACCGAAGTGAAGTACTGCTTTGGGAGCAGCCATCTTCCCACAGACACTGGATCCAGCATTCCCTCTGGCTTTCTGGCTGGTTGAAGGTGCCTGTGTCAACTGGACCCACCAGATTCTCTCCATTGGTGTTTCACCAGGCTTGGAATTTGACTGTGATTATGAGTGATGTGTTAAATAATGCTCTCTGTCGAGAAACTGCCTGAATCCCAGTTTGGGAGGGAAGCTGCCATCTAACACTAGTGCCACACTCTCCTCTCTGAGCAGAGCTGGCCCAAGCATGGTGAGCTCCTCACTGCACCCATGCAGCCACAGGCTCTTCCGTCAGCACATGACGCTTGCTGAGGCACAGATTTAAGCACTTTAACCACAGTCGATGTACTCCCAAGGCTCGGGTGGTTTTAAGTCTGTTTATGGCTATTCCTACAAATGGTATTTCCATGCATCAGGGATAATAAATATTAAAGGTTAATGGTGCATTTTGGAGATTTTAGAGACTTCATTCTCAGGTCTTTACTGCTGAGAGTCTGCAGTCTGAGGGAACTAATCTTAATCTGAGTGCAGTTTCTTGCACTTGAAGCTTAACCTACTTTAACCAGGCTTCATAGTGGAAGTATTTATAGAAGCTGCAGCAAGTGCTGTTGGATGTAGTATAAATCATGTATTGCAAGTTGCAGAGGTGCATACCTGCTGGTGCAGGGAGTATCTGTGCAGCTGTGAGCCACCTCACAGCCTTAGATCACCCAGATGTCTTGCTAATGTTGTGCTTAGTGCCGGTGTTTTACTGCATAGGGGTTTCATGAAAGCAATGGCCAGTAATCCTTCCAGAGTCCTGGCTGATCTGGGCTTGTGTGGTTTTGTGCTCCCTAAGTGGAAGATCTTCATGTTTTCATTCGAAATTTGATGATTTTTTTTTTCTTGAAAAAGGGTTTGTCTTGAGGGCAAGGCTGGTAACTTTACTCCCTAATTAGTTGTGCTGTGTTGGAGTACATCCATGAGCAAGGCTGGAAAGGAAGGAAATAGAACTGCAAGATTGTAGGTTGGAAGGGTCTGTGGGAAGGCAGTGCTGTTCCAGCAATGAGGGGGATAATGAGCTGTGAATCCTGAGTGTATCCAGGACATCAGCAGCTGCAGGGCTTCAGTTCTGAACATGGCTAAACGTTCCTCTGCTATCTCTTGCTCAAAGCAAGAATTTGTTAGCAGACAAGATTTAACAATTTGGATAGTAAAAGCTGTTGGAAGAGCAGAGGGATCTGTGGTGTTGTTTCTTATTTTTGTCTCAGGTGAGAGTTGGCACTAGTTTTGCTTTGAGATGCTTTGGAAGAGATGAGACCTGGTAGTTTTTTCTTAAGAAGATAACCTCAAACATCCCACTCCCTTTCCAGTTGGAAGCAAATCATCTAGCCTGTCAGGACTCTGACTTATTTTCCTCACCATTTTCTCTGTCTTTTTGTTGATGTGTTTTAATTTTACAAGGGAGAGGTAAAAAGGTTGCAGAGTTCACTGCAAATCTTCTGCTCTTCCTTCCTGCTGTTTACTGCCACAGCTCATTTTTATGTGATTGTTTCTTTTTTTCTGGATATACTACAGTAAGGAAGTAGAGCGCAGACTTCATTCCTGGGGTATTGGTATTCCAAAAACAGCAGAGACTTCAGAATGTAACTCTAGAGGAATACTTTTGGACTGCACATTGTCTGATAGGTAGCGGTTGCTTCTTGTGTGAAGACTAGTTGGATGTGTTTGTGGTAAAGGGGCCTCAAAAAGTGTCATGAGATCCTAATTGCAGAGACAAGTGTTTGAGTTAATCCTAGTGATGGATGGCAGCACGTCAATGGGTATATACTTCACCTAACATCCATTCAGCAGTACAGCAAGAAATAGATATGTGCTACGAGCCTGAGTTGTTCTTTTGTGGCCATTGTACTGGTGGGTCTCCAGTGCAAATTTGGCAAGGCTTCCCAGACACTTTTTACCGGGCCCATTTTGTCTGCAGTCTGTGAAATGCCAAGGGATGTTCATTTGTGCATTAGCAGGACACAAGGTATCACATCCTTCTGTACCTTAGTTTCATGCAGAGGCTTGTTGTTAAAACACTACCATCCTTTTAAAAATGGATTTGAGAATGAGATTACCATTGTTTGAAAGCTGCAGTGATTTGAAATAAGGATTGCTGTCTGTATGGAGAGAAGATTAACTTGTTTACCTTCAGAAACTATTTTGGCTGTTGTCTTCTGCTCTGAGAGCAGCATAACTTCATATACAACCTTGTTTAGATTATCTCAAAACATAAGGAAATACTTCCCTTACCACTTCAGTTCTTCAGAAATCAAGGCCATCTTGCATTCAAAGACAGTCTGGACTTGCTGTAACCATTAACATAGAGCTGAACAAATTATCTAATCAAAATAGGTAAGACCCTAAGTCAAGAAACTTCATAGTTTCAGATCTGGTTTAGAAGAAGAATATAATTTATGAAAAAAAAAAAAAAAAAAAATCTAAAGTTGGTTTTTGTTTCTTCCAAATCATTACTTCCCCAGTCACTTTTTTAGTTCTCAGAGAAGTAGATGTAGTGAATGAGTACACAACCTTGGTGGTGACAAGGGCATTACTGAATTTTAGAAACAACATCAACCCCAGGCGTCTTTATTAGAGTGGATCAGGGTTGTCTGAATTAAATCTGTACATAGCAAAATCATTGGCAAAACTCTCACATCTGAAGAGGCTCCTTTGCCTCCAGTTAGTTTTGAGTGACATTTCTGCAAGGAATAGGTGAACAGAGCTGCCAGAGTCTTTTTGGGGATGATCAAGATCCAGAGTACCAAGCTGAAGTACTAGATTTTTGAGAGGCTGATGGAGAAGACAGTTTGCTTTGTCTCTCGCCAGACTTCTACTTCATTTTAATGTGTTGTTTAACTTATGCATTTCCAGGAGACTTGCACTGAACGGAAATTCCCAGCATTTCTCAGAATCTGTTTCTTCCTGCTCACTTGATCACTGTCTGAGCAAAACCAAACTGTCCAGTTTGCTTCCCAGGGGCAGGTTATGCTTCTGTATTTGTTTGGTTTGTAGAAAATCCAGCTCTAGATGGTGGGTTGACATAATCAAAACTATTTTTAGAAACCTACTGAGATGGAAATCAATAAACTGACATTTAACTGTGATAAAAAAATGTTCTGTCACAGTGTGAAAGGAGGAAACTGGAGGGCTGTACACAGGAGGATGTACACAATCTACTTGAAGATTGCAAGTAGAAAGAATTGTAGCAGGTTTTAAGATTTTCTGATAGGAGTTCGTAGGCAATTGTGTTGTTTTCACTGTTGGGCCACTTCAACTATGAATGCTCTTCTAAGTTGTAAAAATGCTGGTGTTAGAAAGGGAAAATCTGTATTATTGCCCTTAAAAGGGGGATGGTGTTTCAGGCACATGAATAAAACACCGTGAGAAGAATGATGAGTGCTGTAAATCCCTGGACTTGGTCAGAGAGCAGAGTTTACACTGCTGTATTGAGAAGAGTGATCAAGGGACTGTATGAGTGGTACCTGCCCAGCCCAGACTTGCGGGGAGTGGGAGAGCAGGGGAAGGTTTCAGGCACATGCATGTGGATGGTTAAATGTTGGCATCCCCCTGGTTTCTTGTTAGTCGTGAACTCAGTCTGGTTTCACTCTGTGTAAGAAGGGAGAAGCTATCGGGGATCCAGTGAGAGTTCTCGGAGGTGGGTTAGGCAAAGGTGGTATTGTGTCCATGTGCACTTGAAGAAGGTCCTGCCAGGAATCCACTGATTCTTTTGTGGTGACAGCCCTGCCTCCAGCATTATGCTTTGGAGGAGCCTTGCAGGACTTCTCAAGAGACAGACAGACATGATACACGGATTGCTCTGCCTTCTGTTGGCCAACAGTTGTTAGTGTCAGCTTTAAATAGATTTATGCAATGGGGGTGGCGAGACACTGGAACAGGTTGCTCAGAGCAGCTGTGGATGCCCCTGCCGTGGAAGTGTTCAGGGTCAGGTTGAATGGGGCTTTGAGCAACCTGATCTAGTGGAGGTGTCCCTTTCTATGGTGGGGGCATTGGACTAGATGATCTTTGAAGGTCCTTTCCAACCCAAACCATTCTGTGAGTATTCCTTGTGGATTATACAAATGTGTGGTCTTTCAGAATGCTGTAAATTGATGTCACAGATGTGGAGGGGTGATTGCAGAAAGTGATAGACTCTCATTTTGGTTTTGCCACTTTTTTTTTTTTGTTGTTGTTGTTCAACTTCTTTGTTTCTGGGTCATGTATAAAGGGCAAAAAGACCTCATTGGCTTCTTTTAATTGATTCTTCTGCAGTTCATTGGGCACATGTGCTAAAAATTGTCTTTATAAGAAAGGTTTGAAAGTGCTAGCATTGTTCAGAGGTGGAACCTTTCTCAGACAAAATGGTTAATGGATGTTTTGGGCATTCCTTCTTTTGCTAATCTACTTTATTACTGAATTTTTTTTTTTTTACATAAGACAGAATAAGATGGTGCTACTAAAGGTAAAATACCTCAGAGCAGACAAGCTTTTAGCACCAGCAGTGGCATTTTTCCGTGTTCTGGTGAAAAGTTATATACTTTTACTCTTGCAAGGAACGAGCCATTCTTTGCTCATCTTGTTTCAGTGTGCTCAAGATTTTTAAAAACAAGTATTTTATTGTTTGTCTGCTTGTAGTGGTGCAGCCTGGACAACACTGTGCCAGCTCTTTTTGGGTAACATGCCCAAGAAAGACTCCTCATGAGTGTTGAGGTCTGTGCTGCAGCAGTCCTCACCCCAACTGCTTGTAGCTGGGCTGGGCATCCTCACTTCCCCTCTTCTCCACCATTGTTAGTGATGAAAGGCTCAGTATCACTGACTGGGACCTTACAGAAATCTGCTGCTAAATTGTCACCAAAAAATGGTGAGGTGTTTTTCATTTTAGGTGATTGATACAAAGGTTTGGGTAATTGATTTCACGCTGTTGGATTTCATGGGGTGTTTATGTGTAACACATGAGGTGATTCTTAGAAAATGGAATGTGTGCAGATATTTCCAGATTATGGTATTGCAGAGGGATCAAAACTGAAAGTCTTTATCAGTAATTGAAAAGTAAAAGGTATGATAGAGGAAATAGGTGCTAATCTCTATGTGGAAGTCACAAACAGGGAACGATTGAAGTTGTGCTGCAGGGCTCCACATGCTGGTAATGCAGGACCTGCATCCTGTGATGTGACGTCAAGGCAGAACTTACCCAAATAACCTGCCACTTGGCATCCAGCTGAGCTAGTATGGGATGAGCGTGGATGGGTGTTTCCTGACCACAAGCTTTCCCACACCTTCTGTTCTGTAGTGTGTATGTATTTCTTCTGAGCACATCCTTAATTCTGAGGTTTCTTGTTTTTTTTTTAAGCTGGGTTTAGATTTACATTGCCACGATGATTTATCTTAAAGGTCCTTTTCAATCTAAATGATTCTGTGATTCTATTAGCAAGGTGGGCGTTGATCAGTTCTCCCATGTAACAAGCAATAGGACAAGAGGAGACAGCTTCTAGCTGTGCCAGAGGAGGTTTGGGTTGGACATTAGGAAAAATTTATTCACCAACAGGTGAATATCAAGGCATGGCCCAGGCTGCCCAGGGCAGTGGTGGAGTCCCCATCCCTGGAGGGATTGAAAGATATGTAGATGTGGAACTTAGGGATATGGTGGACTTGGCAGTGTTAGTTTAATGACTGGATTTATGATCTTAAAGGTCCCTTCCAACCTAAGTGATTCTATGATCCTTGTAATAATTCATACCCTGAAATAGCTATGAAGGGCTTTGATTTATGACTAGTTTTTTCTCCCTGTTTCCCCCCCCCCCCCCCCCCCCTCTGAGTTTACCACAACACCCCTTTCTTCGGGGAGAGCGGAGGCGTTGAGA
>JAAGNO010002452.1:19019-46026 GCA_033439905.1 Ceryle rudis
CAGGTTGGTTAAACAGGACTTGCCCTTCATGAACCCATGTTGGCTGGGCCTGATCCTCCTGTTGTCCTGCACTTGCCGCATGATCACCCTCAAGATGAACTGTTCCATAATCTTCCCCAGAACCGAGGTCAGGCTGACAGGCCTGTAGTTCCCTGGGTCTTCCTTCCTGCCCTTCGTGTAGATGGGTGTCACGCTGGCAAGTCTCCAGTCATCTGGGACTTCCCCAGTTGATCAGGATTGATGATAAGTGATGAACAGAGGCTTGGCAAGTTCCTCTGCCAGCTCCCTCAGCACCCTTGGGTGGGTCTCATCTGGCCCCATAGACTTATGGGTGTCCAGATGGCTTAGCAGGTCTTTCACTACTATTTCCTGGATTGCGCGGGGATTATTCTGATCTCCATCCCTATCTTCCAGCTCAGAGGACTGAAAACCATGAGGATAACTGGTCTGACTATTAAAGACTGAGGCAAAGAAGGCATTAAGTACCTCAACCTTTTCCTCATCCTTGGTAACAGTGTTCCCCCTTGCATCCAATAAAGGGTGGATATTCTCCCTGGTTCATTCTTTATTGTTTATATAATTGTAAAACCACTTTCTGTTATCTCTTGCAGCAGTGGCCAGGCTGAGTTCTAGCTGAGCTTTTGCCCCTCTAACGTTCTTTCCACACAACATAACTAAATCCCTATACTCTTCCTGAGTAGCCCACCCCTTCTTCCAAAGGTGGTAGACTGTCTTCTTTCTCCTAAGTCCCAAGCAAAAGCTCCCTGTTCATCCAGGCCAGTCGTTTTCCCTGGCAGTTTGCCTTATGACACATGGGGACAGCCTGCTCCTGTACCTTTAAGATCTCCTTCTTCAAAAAATCCAGCCTTCCTGGAGCCCTTTGCCCTCTAGGACTGTACCCCAAGGGACTTTCTCAACCAGTGTTCTAAACAAGTTGAAGTATGCTCTTTGGAAGTCCATGATAATAATTTTGCTGACCTCCCTCCTTACTTGGGCAAGAATTGAGAATTCTATCATTTCATGGTCACTGAGCCCAAGATGGCCTCCAACAACTACATCATCCAGCAGACCCTCTCTGTTTGTAAACAACAAGTTAACATGCTCTGGGATGCAGGCAAAGGAAGGTTTGTTGGAGGAATCCATGTATTGTGCCAGGTTGTGACTCCTGGGATGAGTAACAGTGAGTTGTTAAGACACTACCCAGGAAGCGGGAAGCCTGGGGGATTCGGTCACAGGCTCCTGGGAAGGTGGGGTGAAAGAGGCTCCCATCTTGGCATGTTTGGAGAGGGGTGCAGGTTTCCTGTTGCCAGATGGGAACAAGAGGGTGTCTTCTGCAGCCCAGTGGGAGGGCTGGGAAGGGGCATGTCCCTTCATAGTCCCTCATCCTGATGTTGCTCAAGCAGGTCATCTCAACTTCAATGGAAAATACATAGCCATTGACTGGAGCAGTGACCAGGACCATTCCCACGTACTGTTTACTTATTTTCTTTTGATCCATGCTTCCTCACTCAACTGCAGAGCAAAGCTTTCTCTCACCTCGTCATCCCTCTGCTGGGCTGAATTGTGTTCTCTGCTTGTTGACCCCCTTAGCAGAAGGAGGGTCTCCTTCCTCGCTCAAGCCTGTTAATCTCCATTTGCTGTTAGGCTGAGGAGGGTCAGGAACCCTGTGAGCCCTCCTACTGTTGGAGTATTACATAAAAGACATTCCAAGGTGCCCTTTCCCCTCCTCAGTGTCATCCACCCTGGGTTTGGTGGCACAGCCAGCCTGCGCTGAGCAGGTTGTGCCCCTTTGCTACCATGGCTGAAGCTGACCCTGCCAGAACTGTTTAAAGGAGTGGTTTTACATTGAGGATGCTCAGGGCCCTGGGGTGGAGGTGGTCCATGGCTGCTGCTAGCCCTTGCAGACAGTGCTGGTACTCCAGCTGTCACAGGGGCTTTGGACTCCTTGCTTTAGTGACTGGCTTGAATGAGATGGGGGAAGACCTCAAGGTGAGAGCTGACTCCATTTCTCCACCTCTGTGTCCTAAACATAAGCAATGACTTGCTAATGTTGTTATGAAATGCATTTTCATACTCTTGCAATATGTCATTTTTTTTCTCTTTATTTCCAGATGCCCTTAATATTTTGTTGTGACAAAAAGTTTATGTTCGTTGTCTCCCAGGTAAACGCAAAGCGCTGAAGTTAAATTTTGCAAATCCACCTTTCAAGTCCACAGCAAGATTTACTCTAAACACTTCTGGAGTTCCTTTCCAAAATCCACACATGTGAGTATAATGCCAAAGGCACAGCTAGTGGAACAAATTTCCTATTAATTAGCCAACACACAGTGTTATTTTAAATGCAGTTTGATTACTTCAGTTATTTTTAGGTTGTTCAAATCTGTCAGTTTGAGTCAATGTAGAAATTTGTGTTGGGTTTTTGTTTGTTTGTTTGGGTTTTTGTTCGTTGTTTGTTTGTTGGTTTTGTTGGTTTTTTTCCCCCAGGATTAAAAAAAGGTTTAAGTGTAGCTGATAATGCAAGATGTGCCAATAGTTAATTTTCAGACCTATTCACTGTCATTTTTCTGTCTCTCTATTCAGTGCGTATCACTTTTCGTTAGAGAGGAGTTTTTATTTTCATGTTACTTGTGAAAGACATAACTGTGATAGATGACAAGTTCTCACTGAGTTTTCTGGGCAGCTAGCTGCAGGGTATCCTGTCTCAAGCTGGAATGGGGGTATGGCACAGACCTGTTCCTGACACTAGGAAATAACCATAACACATTACCACAGAAAACATGAGCTTTGTATCCTCAGATCCACCAATCTAGATGGATGGTTGATGCACCCACAGCCCATAACGTGTGGCAGAACCCAGCTGGCACGCAAGGATGTCCCAAGTTTTTCATCTCTAAGTTCCCCAGCAGCTATCAAGAGTTTTTGTCAGTGTCAAGTCTCAGAAACTGCACCTGCAGCTTCCCTTGCTGCCTGGGTTCTCCAGGGTGTCCCTCATCAAAAGCTGCTTCTGCTTGGCTCTGCATGTCGCTGCCTCTCCCCTGGAGCTCAGTACCTTCCGTTTCCCCAGGATGTGCCCTCTGGGTCTGTTCCTATTTCTCATAGCTTCTTTATGCTGGGGATTTTCAAGCAAGCATTTGGCGAGTAAGAAGCATGTTCCTGATGAGTTACCGACAGAAATTAAAGCAGCTAGAAATCTTATAGATTACTTTAGACGATTCTTCTTACCATCCCAAGTGGCCTTTCCAGTAAGTCCTCCTCTCTCTTTTTCTCTCTTTTCTTCTCTGAAATAAGAGTATTCTTACTGGTTATAGAGCTAGCGTTTGTATATTCACTTTTTGTGTCTCATCACATCATCAAACCCATGTAAGAATTTTCTGTAGAACCTCATCTGGGGTGCTTTCCTCTCTCAAACCTCCGTAGTCCATTAAATAAAGGACTTGGTCTCAGCTAGTGAGTTCCCACCATCAGCATCTACAGGGATTCGATGTTTCTGGTTTTATCTATGTGGATTTCTATCTCAGATCCACTGATAATCACAGTGGCTTCTGTCTAGCCTAGAAGAGTTTTTGTTGTTAGTCGGGTGACATCTTAAGTATCACATTTGTGCAAGTGACTGTCAACGTTATCCGTAAAGAAGGTGCTGCTCTGTCTTTGTGGCAGTTGCAGTTGACAGGGGGTTGATGCTGGGCTAGTTAATGGTATAACTGGTTCTGAGGGCTTGGAAGTGTTCTGGGTTGGATATGATAGCTGTATTCAAGTGTCAAAACTGGTGATGATGTGTCTGTGCTAAAGCTTTCTCAGGAGGCTGCAAGTTGTAGTAGCCATTTCTATTTGAAAGAGATGAGTGCTGTTGGTTGGATCGCTCTCACTGTGTTGAGGCTGACTAAACTTGGATTAGCTAATTCATCTTTGTGTCCTTTGTGTTGTCTGTAGTGGATGCTGTTCCTCTAAAGCAATGTTCACTTCTCCTGGTTGTACGCTTCTCTCAAGTGTTTGTCTTGCAGCTGGTGCATTGTGGTGATGTGTCTGCATCTCCTGTCTGCTTCCCAGAGAGGCTGGAATAATTTTTCCTCTGTTGTATAGAAATTTTCTAGACTTCAGATGTGAACTGAATATTCCATACCTCCTTGCCCAGATGCAAGGTGTGGTTTCCATTCACTGAGTCGCTTCTCTTCCCCAGCCTGATGGAGCAGAGGAGCCTCTGTGCCCTCCTGAGATGATTGCTGGCTCAACATTACTGGGGATATCCCAGTGCAGACCCTGTTGTTCCAGATGGGTGGATCTGAAGATACAGAGAGGTCAATTTCTCACACAAAATTTGGATTTCTGTGACTTGTATCCACCAGTCTGGAGGTGTCCCATTGCTCCTGCCTCCAGGAGGTCAGAGGGTCCTATCATCACATGTGTGTTGCCTGCACCAAGCTCTGGCTGGGGTACAACAGGAGCAGCTAGCAGTGACCTGCAGCTGCCATTGAACGTAAATTGCCTATTAGCTGTATTTTGCTTGATTAACAGGTTTTTGTCGGGGAACTGATCAGGCTGGATTGGTGAATGTTCAGGTAAGAGTGTGGTTACTTACTTTGTAGACAGAAAGCAGAGGAGCAAATGGGGCTCCTTATGCCTATGTGTATGTCAGGGGGGAGGAAACCTCTGTGTAAACTACATCACCAGAGCAAGGACACTGCTGCTGACGAGTGAAGGCACATTGTGCCAGAGGTGGCCTTGGAAATTCAAGGATATTGGGGGTGTAGCCATGCTTCTCCTCAGTGCCAAGGCTCCATACCCCTGTAAAATGGCTATGGATGCCTAGTACTCAGTCAAGGTGTGACTTTGGCTTTCTTGTTTTAGGGTTTGTTTCTCTGTCTGAGAGATCTTGGGAGTGTTGGAAAAGAAGTTGGGGAATGTGGAGAAATCTTATCAGAATTTTGGGAATCCCGATAAGACAGGGGTAGAGTTTAGCTGTGGTGAGCAGGGGTGATGCACACATGGGCTGGAGGGGTCTCAGTGTGGTTTCCACAGGGAGATTTCCAGGTGATCTGTGTGTGATTTGTGACCCCATTCATTCAGGCTAGTTCCTTGGATTTAATGGCGTGTTATCTGGAGGAATGATTTCAAAGACCGTGGAATCTCAATTGCAAAGCATGATGTTATTAAGACTCTGTCCAGTGCTTCCCAGTTGCCTTGTATCCCAGGGACAAAACACCCTCTGTAACCCATTGAGTGGCACGCCCACTGTGCTCCAGACCTTCACTGCTCATGGACAGAGACTTTTTGTTAATATATAGGCTGTGCCCTGGAATGCTATTTTCCAGGGAAGAGAGCACAGATTAAACACTACTGAATATAGAAAGTTGGGATATGGGTTCACAAATCTTTCTCCTGCCATTCCTTGTCTTTCCTTTCCCATCTGCAGTGGTTTTGAGTCATTGTTCCATGGTTTCGGTCTCAGGTTGGTGCTGCATCCCTCCAGGATGTCTGAGTGTGCTGCTGTGGGTGTGCAGGGAGCGCCGGAAGTGGGTGCTAGGGGAGCATACAGAGCAACACTTAGGAACATGGGATGACATGCAGGAGCAGGAGGAGCCAGTGAATGGTCAGAACTTTTGAGCTTTGCTGTGCCATCTCTGTGGCAGCCTTGGAGTTGAGAGCTGGTGAGGACTGCAGTGGCTGAGTGGCAGTGGGTGGCATGGCCCTGCTGCTCCTGTCCCTGCCTAGCCCATGTCACTCAGAGCACCTTTACTGGGACACCTCCCTTCTTCAACCTTCCCAGTACATCCGCTGCCGTCTGCTTTGGGATGTCTTGAATGAGGTTGACTTTGACACAGATGACCAGGAAACCAAGTGAGGAGACTATCAGAGCAGGGGCTACAGCTGCTCAGACTGGAGCCAGTAGCAAACTCCCTTATACCTCCAGTGCTGTGCTTTTGCCCTAAATATTTTATGAATTAGAACATGTGTCAGAATCAGGGGGCTTTGACGTGACCTTTACATAGGAGACTGACTCAGGGTGGCTTTGAATGAGATAAGAGACTGGAGGTACTTTTCTAGTTGCTAGAATTTGGGCTCTGATTCCCTGAGATGTCCTCTTCTGGTGATGCTGAGGGCTGAGACATCCCTTACTGCAGCTAAAAGGCACTGTGAATTGCTTTCTGAAGCAGGTCCTGTGGGACCAGTGTGCAGAGCCCTGCGGTGACATGCTGAGCAGTGGAGAGAGGTGCAGGGGGTTGGAAGGAAGATCTGTGGTTCTGTGACTGCATGTGACTGCGTGTGACTGATGGAGCTCTGAAGAATGAGTGTCTTGTTTGTTTCAGCCATGACTGCTACTACCAAATCTACTTCATAAGTGTAAAGAGAGATTTTTGTCTGGCTATGGTGTTGTACCCAGCCTGGTTGCAGGTTCACTAGCACAGTGATATACAACATTTTACATGGCACCTAAACAGGATGAAGGCAGAATAGAGCCTGAATCACAGACAGCAGATGGGGAGTAAAATTCTTACTTGTAAGGATGCAGGCTCAAGAAGATGTGTTTTACTGCCAGGTGATACCTCAGTCCGGGGAAACATGTGCTTGTGCCTGTCCAGGTCAGCGTGGCTGTGTGTTTGCTGTGCTCTGCAGGCTGGGTAACAGGGGAGGCTGTGGAGAGCTCTCCGTTCAGACCACAGTTCTCATTCGTTCAGACTATTTCTGACTCAGACCAGATTAACAAATGCTAACTTTTTTTCCCTGTCGCAGACATTGCAGAGGCTGTAGGACACCAGCCATGGTTAGGGTGACCTCTTAAACTTCGGAACCATTCTTTTTCAGTTGCTATTTCAAATTGACTGAAAACCATCTCACCTTTTGCCTCATCTGTTCTGTGCCTGAGTAGGATTTAGGTCACAAACAAAATTAGATTATTTGATTATCTATGCATAAGCTCTGCAGAGCTACTTGCAGCTGGTAGTCTTGCTGAAAGGAGGTTCAACTTACACTAACATGGGAATGATGCAGTGAGATGTGACTGCACAGGAGTGCACGGCAGGCTTGCCTGGCAGCTGTCTGTGTGGTGGTGGCCATCACTGGCATCTGTTGAACCAAGTTGTTTGGCTGGCTGTAGATGAGTTTTTTGGTTTTCTGGAAAGAGTTGTGCTCTTCTGGTGCAGCAGTGCCTTATGTTTAACTTCAGACTACAGGATTTAGATCCACCTGCTGAGGAATGAGCATGCATAAATAATTGTTTGGCATCTGGTTCACAGCATGTTGCTGCTTGAGTATCCTGTCTGCAGGCTGGGAAGTTTCTGGACTGTCAGAGATGCCACCTTTCTAGAACTTGAACACCAGAGCATCCCAGTCTTACCTGGAAAGGTGACAAAATGAAATTACCTCTTTTGATGCTCACAAATGCAGCTTCTGAACTGTCTGTTGGATTCTGTAGCTTCCCTGTAATGTGTGGTTGTCTTCATGGATCCACTGTCAGTTAAGCCTCCAGAGGTGCCCCATATGGACCTTCTTCTCCTTGTGGCACCTGGGAGAGTCACAAGCTTTCCAGATAGATACCCCAAGATTGCGTTGGCAGGTGTTTGTTTAGTAGACCTTTGGGTTTGGATTCCTCAAAAGCAAGCACAGGCCCCCTTGCATGTCACTCTACTGCTTCCTTTTTTTTTCTGTATAGTTCAGGGATTGTCATTATTCCTGGAAAGGATATTTCTCTCTCAAAGTCTCTCTGAAGTGTCAACTTACCTTTTAATCTCCTCTTACACTTTTCCAAACCTTTCTGGCATGTGTTTTCAGGCTCTGTAGCTTCATAGCTTGCAGTTGCCTGAGGTCAATAGGAAATAACCCGTAAGAGTTGCTACCATTTGCCTAAAATACTAAAATCTGAAGAGGGATATCTTAAATTGGCACGATCACAATTACTTATGTGAATTTTCCTGTAAATATTTCTCTGTCTGTTCCCCATTTCTGTCAGTCTTTTCACACCTTTATTATTAGTGATTTCTGATCCCTTTCTGCTGCATGACCCTTCCCCATCACAGGGTATGATACCTGGAAGTCTTATAGATGGGTTTCAGTGTAAAAGGTACTAGTTAAGAATTGGAATTTTTTTCTGTGACTGTTCTGCAACATTTCCTGAATGCTGCAGTATCTGAATCACTTCTTGGCCTTTTGGCCAAGTGTAGTGTAGTAATCACTGGGAAACTTGCTTGTGTTTTCAAGTAAGCACAAGTAAAATGGATACTTCCAAGATCTCAGCAAATAAGTACCTTTGAATGTTTGAGTGAGCCTGCGGGAAACAGGCATTCACTTTTCGTACAAACATTATTGTTTTTTAAGTGCTAGGGCAATGTTTCTTACATATTTTTTCAGGAACTTTCCTGACAAATTGATGAGTTTTGTCTTGTATTTAACCTTCCTTTTTCTTCCAGATGTTTACAAGTTCATTTGGCCAGTCATCTCTGTGGCCTAGATGACAAAGAGGTGATACGGTTTGCAAAGTACCCATTGTCAGTATCTCAGGCTTCAAGACACCTCTTCAGAGAGGGTGCTACTAAAGTTAGGGTGAGATTTTGACTGAACATGCTGCATTAAGGTCTTATTTTTCTTACCTTGTAAGTTTTAGTATTTTTAAGGTGCTAATCCTGCTCTGCAGAGGAGGTTTTTTTGGTCTCTGCTGCTTCTCAATTAAATTTTTCCTACCAACTTCCGGGTCCCTTGGAGCATCAGTGCCCTTACAGGAGTCTTATTTCTGCAAGGGTTTTGATATCTCAGCACTCTGCTTCTGAGTTTAGGCCTTTCATATCTGGAACCAAAGTTTGGAGCTTGTATATCTCTATTAAGCTAATTCACATGGATTTTTCAGAGGTGTCGATCAACCTGACTTCCTGCCACACTGTTGGGACCTGGGCTCCTCAGAATTGCTGGAAACCTAATCCCCTACCTTTGGCTGCCGAAGTCCAGTACAAGCCAATGTTATATTGTAATCTGTCTCCTGTGGGTCTGAGTGCTTCACACATGCCAAGTGATTTAGCTTTGCAAACCTAAAGGGTTGTACAAAGCTCTGGTTTGCAGGTGGAAAGTCGAGGCATGCTCTTAATTTGGAAGAGGGAAAGGTTAGGCTAGAAGCTTGTGGCAGGGTAGGGAGTTCAACAGGGATCTCCTGGTAGTCTGCAATCTGTAGGTTAGCTCTGTGTTACCTGTCCTGTCACTGGCACAGTTAGGAGCTGTTGTCCTATTGTGTGCCCACAGCCATGGTCAGAGCTGGGAGCAGCACTTTGACCTTGCAGCCATGACACTCTTGGAGTGTAATAGGGCAGGCCTATCCCTTCTGTGGTGGGGAAGAGTGATGGATGGGTTAGAGGCTGTCAGAAGCACCAAGCACCTGCTTGGTTCACCAAGACCTGCCTGGACAGGGACACCAGCCTAGGTGGTGGGAGAGGAGGAAGAACCCATAGTGGCGGGGGAGCTACTCAGAGTCAGGGGAGGCTGGAGGCTTCTGCCTCTGCCCAGAGTCTCCTGGGGCACCCCCTGCCTCTGTGGGCCCCCATGGGAACAGTGCCATCCTCAGTCACTTGCAGGCCCTGGCAGTTGGCACACAGATATCTGAGACATGCCGAGGCATGGATGTGCCATGTTTTCTAATTCAAGGCGTGATACCTGACACTCCTGCTGCCTCCTCAGGAGTGTTTTCACTGGTGCATTTCATGAGGGAAGGTGGGATGGGGTAGAGGCAGAGCTGCCATCTTGTGTTGCCTGTGAAGGTGTTTTTAGTGATGCTGTCCATGTTTTTCCTCCTCCAGAGATACTGAGTTGGTATTTGAGGAAAGTTGCTGAAGAATAGTTGTTTTGAGTTGACTACCATAATATTTTTACTGCTGAGGTGATGATGTGTGGTGGGAGGTGAAGCATTCTAGTTTGATGGAAATTAGAAAATTATCAGGTAGAGCAATGAGGTGAAAATGTTACTTTTCAAACTGAAGCTAACTTCATTCACTATCAGATTAACATCAGTGTGGCTATGTGTTGGGTTGCAGAGAGGCTGCACAGAAGAACAAAGCTGTGTGATGCCTCTTCTCGATAGAAGTATCCTGTAGACTTTCCTTCTAGTGCCTGGCTTTTAGTGGTATTTTCTCCCTGCCCTCTATCTAGTAACAAGACTCCATGGGTGATATGTGGCTGGCCAGATCCTTCCTTGACACATAATTTGAGAGTCGTCATACTTGACTCCATCTATGTCCATGGCAAAGTGAGGTGCCTACAGCCTGCTCAGGACCAAGCTTCTGCTTTGAGGGTACCTATTACAGTTCAGAGCCTGGAGGAGAGCCAGGTGGTGACTGCATTTCTTGCTTATTCATCTCGGTTTAAAAAGCCCAGGTTTATAAACCTGAGTTCAAGATCAATGCTTTAGTAATAATTTGCATGGTTTAATGATGAAGATGGTTTGAGCAATGTCTGTCATCCTGACCACTGGAGAGTTGGAAATTTCCCCCAGTTTCCTTGATGTGTTTGAGATGGGGGATGATGATGCTTTTGGCTGAAAGCAGTTCAGGGTTTCAGAGTGCGGAGGGTTTGGTGTAGTCCCAAGAATTTTGGTTACATTTAATTCTGCTGCTTGTGTACACTGGGTCTGGCAGCAGCAGGGCTGTGGAGTCAGCATTCGGTAGACCCTGGAGATTTCAGAGCCACAGCCCCCTGATGTGTGCATCAGGAGGGACACATCTGGTCCAGGCATAGCTGTGTAATGCACACAAAGGTGTGGCCAGCACAATGTTTATTTAAGAGAAGTGAAAGTAGGTTAAGTAGTTTCAGAGCTGGTATCAGGTCGTCTGTTACCTTCATAGTGTTGTGATAACAGAAATACAATTTTCTCTCCTTCTCCCCTTTCCCGTATTTCTAGGTGCTGCATCCCCCAGCAAGGACAGCAGTGTTTGTGCTTATACACAAACTACTTGTAAATCTTGGTGCGTGGAGATTTCAAAAGCATTGGGGACACCAAAATATCGTCATCTTTTCTGGAGAGTTAGAGGGAAAATGCGAAACCACAGCTCCAGACATGCCGGGCTTCTCAATAACATTTGAATCTGTTGGTGTATTTTTTCAGACTATGTTAAGACCTATGTGTCTGTGCTTTACCACTTTGGTAAATTCTGTAAACCATACTAAAACTCATGTTTCATGCTTTATAGTAAAGGTATGATGCGTCGCCATCTCTGAGCCTTCAAATGTTCTGATTATCTCTGTTCAACACTAACTTTTTATGATTAAGAAGTACAGGTGAGATCCAGAATTCCATTTGGGAATTGGGAGTTGCCAAAATTTGTCCCTTCCTCCCTCCAGTGCTGAGCAGTCTTTGGGACTTGAGCTTTTTGATCAAAAATCTCCTGTGGCACCCATGTGTTACCTGTGTCCCAAGGTGCCCCAGGGTCTGTTGAGCTGTGCATGTCACTGCTGTCCCCCTAAGAGGGGAAATTGAGCATCTCTGTATCTGAGCTCACCAGTTTGTAAGGCATGCTCTGTAAACATACCAAATAGTAGTGAATTCAGGTAAAATTTATTCAGGGAGCAGGAGATGCAGTTGCTTATTGTTAGAGAACATGAGAGCATGGACTGCCTTCTTGGCCTTTTTCCTTTAGCTTCTTTTCTTTTAGACCCATAAATTTGGCTCTCTGATCTGGGGATCAATTCAAGGTCAGCTGGGGCAATAGGGGTACCATCCTGTATGTCTTAGGGACCAGTGTCTTGGAACATGGATGAAGTCCTGAGGTTGAAGGAGCCATGTTCCTTCCTTCTTGGGCAAACACAGTAACTACTGGCTTAATATGCAAAACCTGCTCTTGCTTGGAGAGGAAAATGGGATGAAGCAGATTACTATAGGTAACATCCCTGAATACAACACAGGTTGTACAAACACAGGTTTAGTCTCTATCCATTTTTTTTGATAAATATGTTGCTCAGTAATTACTGAGAAGTAAAAAAGCAGGATGTCACTTAAACACTGGTCCAAGCTTGGTGCCTGTGTATAGGAGTTGCCTCTGCTGTGTTGTACCGATAGGAGTATCTAGTTTCTGACCCTAAGTGCTGTCACTGTTGGACTCCAATTAATCTGAGATGGTCAGGCATAGACACTGTTTTTCTGCTTGTGTGACATGCAGAAAGGTCAGAAAGGATTTTATATGTGGACCACCACTATTGATATCTATTACTTGAGTTGGACTTGAACCTTGTGTTTCCAGATGTGGACCTTGCAAACTACATTCCTACAGGAAACCCTAATAAACAGTGGCCATTGCTAGCCAAATAAACTTTGCTCATGGCTATTCTGTGTACTCAGGATCACACTGTGTTTCATCAGGAGAACATCCTTTTATGTCTTCAGACATTAATCACCACCTTGTAGTAAAATATCTTGCACTTTACCCTGGCTGTGAAGGAATGAGCCAACTCTTCTGCCTTCTAGGTTCAAACTGAAGGAATCATCCCTTTTGTCTTCTGCACATATCAAGAAATGGAGAAGACAGAGAGGAGAGCCTGCAGATTCAGAGACTGCTTCAACTCCACAGCTCATTGTCAAAAACTTCCATTTTCATCCTTTGCATAAATGAGAGACTTTCAGCTTATACCTTGGAAGACATCTAGATTGAACGAACAGGATGCACGCAGGAAAAACATCCAGTGTACAAAGACCTCATACAAAGGACATTGTGGTGAATTAGATGGATGTGGTGAAGGCAGGAGTTGACCTCAGGGACTGAAATGGTTTTGCCATTCTGCTTGTTGGAGGAACTGACTTCTGAAAAGGACTTAGATTAGCTAGGTTCACGGTATATTATGGCAGTTAAAACTACAGACATCTTTGAAGTTCAGGTGGATGTTGTTGCTTCTCATTTTGAAGGTCCCACTATTTTTGGGAAATCTCAGAAAAGAGATAACAAATGGCCAAGCCAGTCTACATTGGATTATAGCAACCCTGAATGCTCTTCTCTTTGAGCCTGTTTTAATTCCCTTCTTTATAAAAAATACTTGAAGTAATTCTGGATGAGCAATTGGTCCTCCATGCCCAATGTACCTGAAGCCTTTGCAGAGACAAGTGTGGATTAGTTGAAGGTAATTGTTTCAAGTATCTCTTGCTACAACAGTGTGAAGGTGGTTGTCCCCTCTGTGTTAGGGCTTCTCTATAATCCGAATGGATTTGTTTTGTCTCTCTGATGTTTATAGGCAGGTATTTCATACCAGTGAAAGATGGGAAAGGGACCATTTGCCTAACCACTTACAGCGCCCTTCATTTTCTCTAAGGATTTTTACAGAGCTTACAGAAAATCACTTCTTGGCTTCTGAGAATCAGTGGAGAAAATGGTCTCTGCTGAGATGGCTGTGTGAAGCACCATCTTGTAAAATCTCACCATACTTCTAGACCATGGAGCGCGGGGACTTTGAACAGGCAGTTCTTTTCACTGGCATGTAGTAGTCTTACAGCTTAGAGAAGGGCATTTCAAAAATAAAATTCACATTTGGTCTACTTAGTCTTGTTACGAGCTCTCTTGTGGTTACCATGTTTATGATGGCTGCATCTCTCAGAAGCTGTCTCTGTGTTGCAATTAGGTGACTTCTTTGTCTCCCATCTGTTCTTGTCTGGCGCAGAAAGAAATACACTGCCAGGTACATTCTTGACACTGGATTTAAGGTTATATCAGGTTATGACACAACTCAAAAGTTTTTTCTTTATCCCAATAGGAAATACATCCCAAAGGAGAAGTTGGAGAGCTTGCAGCTTAGGGTTGGAATTTTTTGACATAGAGGAATTTAAATTAGAAAAATTGCTTGTTAGTCATTGAAACAAAACCATTTCATTTAGTTGAAATAACAGTGCTCATTATCAAGTGTTTGCAACAAGAAGCAAAGCAAAACCCTGAGTTTGAGTAGCTGACCATATACAGCTGTGTTGGTCATTTTTACAAGGTCTGGAGTGCTCATTTTCCTGTAGTCTCCACAAAGTACTCAGAAGGAGCCAGTCTTGCCTAAGCTACTCAAACCATTCTGAAATAACAGGTCCTTGTATTGGGAGATTCCCAGAACTGGGCAGCTTGAGGGGCTCAGGGATCCAGAATCTGATTTTTGTTCCGAGAGAAGTCTTGTCATACGAAGCAGTGATTAACCCTCATTTATCTGTCAGTTGTGTGGCTTTGGAGGTAATAAGAAAGTACATAGTTGTTCAAGTCATGCAAAATTAATAAGAGAGCAGTAAGATGACTGACAAGCCCATCTGGGAGAGACCACCAGTCCTAGGTTGGTGGATTCAGGATGGAAGATAGATTTTTTTTATTTTTTTTTTTTCTTAAAATGACCCCAACTTTTTTAATAAGGTCTGCTTTAGAGATCACAAGAAAAGCAGAGCAATGATGGTTAATGGGCCTTGAGGAAACAGCTTGTCACTAACACACAGGTATTTGTTTTGTAAGTTGAATGCAGTTATTAATGTTTCTAATCATAGTAATGATACAGTTGGAAATAATAATTGCAATTGCTGTAAGAAAACAAATTGCTTCTGATTTAATATGTTAAAACAGAGTTCAAATAATGATGTGCTGCATTGTTCCCAGTGAGGGGAAGTTGTTTAGATGAAATTTGGAAGAAAAATACGTAGCTCATGGATTTTTTTATGCTAAGCACTCCGTGGGTAGTGTGAGTAGCTGAGTATTGTGTTGTACCTTACTGTGTCATGTGATAACAGCACCCTGTTTTCCTGTCATTTTCACAACTTTTCCTGCCTGAAGTGATACACAAGCAACCCTGAGTAGTAATCACATTGTCCCATTCAGTTTCAAAAGGAGAGAAGTAGACCTCATCCAGAAACTTTCCAGCAGGCTTCAGTAAGCTTAACTGTCTGTTAGCAATTATCAAATATTTTCCATACCCACAAAAATGGCATCTGTTCAAGTAATGGAATTTGTCTCAGAAATAGCATCATTCCATTGAGTGATAATTCTATAATGATGTTACATCTTGGTATCACTTTGCAAACTATTTGAAGTATTGGTTCCATTCTTATGTTGATTCCTGTGGATGTGCTTGTGTATCTGTTTCCTATTCTTTCTCAGGTAGCTGGCCATGGCTCAGGAGATGTAACATTTCAGAAAAGGAGTCAGTATTCTCAGAAGGGTTATTTAAATTAATTAGTTCAGTTTTCCCAGGTGTTATTCTGAAATGCTTGAATCCAGTGTAAGCTTTGAATGCCCAGCCGTGGTGTGTGCAGCGAATGTGCTGCAGTCTGGCTCACGTCCAAATGAAAATGAGTTTCAGATTACTGTGCTCAGCTAAATATCATACAGACTTCACCACAATGAACTAAGTGTCAAGGACAGGGTTAATCAGAAACCCTCGGACCTCAGTAGTTTACAAGGGGATCTTAATCTAAATTATTGACATTTTAAAAGCCTCAGCCAAACCCCTTTGAAGTCAGAGTGGCTTTGCAGCCTTGAGAGTGTGCTGGACTGAGTCTTGAGGGCTGTGGAAATTTTTAAATATAACTAAACCTCAGGACAGCTTACATGTGTCAGAGCAAAACCAATTTAGTTTTGCCCCTCTTGCAAATGCACTGTTTTCTGACAGTTTCTTAGAAGCAGAAATTTCTTCTCACATGAATCCAAAAGATTTGTGAGAACACCAACATTTTCAGCCCTCTAGGGAAAAAAAAAAAAAAGGAACATTTATTTTGGAAACTTCCTCCAGTGAAATTTAATCTAGGTTTTCTATTTTATCAGCATTAGCCTGCTGTTTTGATGAGACATTGAGATAGATGTGTTACAACCTCTGTGAAAGACTTGGCAGAAATGTGTTAGCCAAGGTCACAAGCTATGTTTTCACTCTGAAGTTACAAACAGTGCACAGTATTGTTGAAACCCTGCAGTTTGCATGGAAGGTTTTTTGTTAAAATAACACCATTAGAATAACACTTTGGCTAACTGGCCACAAATCAGTTTCGAAAATCTGATTGTGTTGAGCAGCTTTTTTTACCAAACTTGTGGAGAAGTAGGATATATTCTTATTAACTGTAGTGTAATTAGGAGCTTTAATAAGAGACTTCACAGAAGAACCCAGCACTAAGCAGACTTGTAAAACACAGCTGGTTTGGTTGGATCTTTTTGACTCTGCAGATGTGTTTATTCGTGTTAACTGTAAAGTTGTTGAATACCTCAAATTCTGGGCTTCTTTGAGAACTCTTAACAAAGTGAAACAAAGAGGAGATAGGTAGCTACCTACAGCATCTTTCTGGCCTTGCTTCATGTCTGAAAACTTTCAGTTTTGCTTTAAAAAATCCACCAACTCTTCTCTGCTTCTCCCCGTGGTCCTCCTATTTCATGCCAAGGAAATGCTTGTTTTTAAAAGTTCTGTCATCCCTGCAGTTTGGTGCTAACAGCAGGGATTGGGGAACTGGAGCTGCCTGTCCAAGAGCTTCCCAATGTCCCCTGGTTTGCCCCAAGAGGTTTTGTGGGCCTCTAGCCATGGCAGATCTCACCATGCAGGTCTAGCTTGCCAAGCTTGCAACGAGCAACCTCCTGTCCTGACTGCGTGACCCTGTCCTTGGCCAGCTGCGGTGCCTGGTGTCAGCCATCCCCCCTGCTTCCTGCCAAGCTGGACCCACAAACGTTTTCATTTCTGACAAAGTACAACTGTTTAGAGGAGGTCGTGTCTTGCTTGGTGCTCCTAATCCTTGTAATAAGTGCTGTGACAATCGTAGTAACTGTCTGAAGTGAGATGGTTTCTTTTCATTGTTGTCTTTCAAGTGCAGTAGTTACAATGATCTCCTTTTTTTTTTTTTCTTTTAAAACTTTCCAAAAGCAAGACAAGGAGTTGGACGTTTGAGTCCTGAACAAGTCATGAGGAGCTATAGTCCCTACGGTCCATTTGAAAATACTAATTTTAACTGTTTGGGGAGTATCTAGCCCTCCTTAGCTATTCATTTTATTTTTTAAATCACACATTAAGTCCCACAAGTCCATCTTACACATCCTGATCATTTGAAGAATATATCCCCAGTTTTGCCCAACATTCCCAGACCTAGAGAGATTTGTATTGCACTGCTTCAAGAGGAGGCATATGTCCGATCACTTTAGCAAACTCTGATGGGTGCTAAGCACCAGCACTGACACTGGGTCAGGTGCAGAAGCAGACAGTGGGCGTTAATTACTTTTCACCTTCACTAGACACTGTTCTCTGGAGTTACCCTTCTATTTCCCAAAGTGAGCTGTTGTAGTATCCAGTGCACTAGGATATAGTGCAGGGTTTAGGCAGCTTTTTTGTATTTTGGGGGCATGTCTGCTCTGTGGATTTATGTCCTAATATATCTACAACAGTGCAGATCTAGTAATAGATGTGTACTGCATTGATAATTTATTTGTTCATATTGCCTCAGTTCTACATCAGGAAATTCTGACTTTGCATCAATACAGAGAATCTATGTTCTAGAACTGTATTTTTCAAGCAGCTTTTTTTTTGGCATGGAAATCCCTTGGGATTTTGATTTACATTGAAAAATTCCTGATATAAAGCATAATTTTTGGATGCTAAAAGTAACACTGCATTCCAGTTGCTGACTCTGAAGATTGGCCATGCTGTTTAAAGGAAAACTGCATTGTTTACATGTGACAAATAAGCTAAATTAGCAAAATCTGTATTACAATATCTGTCACTGTCAAATGTCATTTGGTTATTTGACCATTTCCCTGGGTATTTGAAAAAAGATAAGTAGGAACTGTGATTGCAATACGGGGCAGATGGCATCATAAATACATTAGGGAAACTAAGCCAAGCTCCAGCACGTGAGGTTTTGTGGCTGGATGGTGAGGGTACATCTCGATCTCAGCCCCTGGAGTTCCGCTCCACACCAGAGTACAGCTGCAGAGAGGCCTTGTTGCAGACCCATGGAGAGGCTATTTCCGACCTCACATCTTCTTCCTGGCTGCTCAGGCTGCCCATCCTGCAGCTGCGGGAACAATGGCACAGATGTGCTTTCATGCTACAGCTGGGCAGACACAGGCTGCTTCTGTAGCGAAGGAATAATGAATTCAAATTTGCTTTCTCTTCTGCTGTAGCGTAAGAAAAGCAAAGTTTCCTGGGCAGAAAAACAGGCAGAGGGAAAATTAGAGATGGGTTTAGATGCTTTATTTGAATAAACCACATCAACATTTAAATCTTTTAACTCTGTGAGAGCTTCATTATGAAATCTTGTTTTGAAACAAGTGATGGAAAAGGTTTGCTCAGAAAATATAATCTCACATTTCACCTTCCCTGTAACATCTCTCTGCCTTTTTCCCTCTGCCTTTTTGAACAAGATGTACCTGTCATTAGCCATGCTTCTTCCTGCCTGCCAGCTGGCAGGAGCAAGGCAGGAAATGCCCATTTGCTGTTGCCTCCATGATGCGATGCTTCTCACCTGCCTTCTTTCCTTCGCGAAGAACTATTTTTATGGTACTAACAAAATAGGACGGTCAAGCAGTTAGTAACTGATTCATGCAGCTTCCAACATAAGCTGCCTGCAAGGCTGGGGGGTCAGGTTTCTTTTCTTGTAAATTTTTCCTTTTTTTTTTTTCCCCTCTGTTCTGTTGGTTTTTTTTTTGTTTTGTTTTTTATCACTTTACTGCCTTATTTTCATTCCTTGCTTTTTAGTAAGTAGATTCCATGGAGAACCCTCTCAGTGCAGTATTCTATTATGCACAGAAACTCAAAGATATGCAAATAGTGCTAATGAAGGGGTGCCACCTCTGCTCCATGGGCTGCTGTGTCCATCACATCTGTGCTGTGTTGTAGCACTAATCAGTAGCTTTCCCAGATTACTCCTAAGGGCAGTGGAGGGACACTGTAGGGAGGTTAAAAATCTCAAGCTAGGCAGGTTAGAGAGATGGAAAGACCAGGGCAGGCACAGCATGGAAGTGATGAGAGGAGCTGTTCAGCAAGGCTTTCATCGAATGGGTCGAGGGTTCAGGACACGCAGCTGCTCAGAGCCTGGGAAGTGTTAAACCAAAGCATTGCAGAGAAGCTGAAGTGCAGTAGATGAAGCCATTTGAACCGTAGCTGTTACAGTCAATTGACCTTTGGACCTGACCTCATTGCCCTCAAAAAACCTGTGTTCCAAATAAAGCCTGGTGGAGGTCACGGTTGGGTCCACCATTGGATACAGCTGGGCAGTGTTTGCAGCTGCTAGTTGACAAATGACTACATTTATCAGTGTGTAATAGGCCATAACATGTTTATTCCTGTGGCTGATAAACTGAATAAGCTTTATGTGTTTGGTCAAATACTTGTATGTTCTACTCGTTGGGCTGTATCCTGGATGAGCAAGTGGTGGCTTGATCAAATGCCCAAGAGAAGTGATCAGAGTCCAAGAGAAGAGTTTGACAGAATCTTCCTTGTGCAGAGGTAGTCAGAAGTACCTGTATGCTTTAATACCTGTATGAGATCGCTGTGCCCTGCAGTGAGAACTGGTAATGCTGTTAATGCTGCTTGAAAGTGGGGAAACTCATGCTTTTGGCTTCCTTTATGACTCAAAAAGTGTGAATCAGCTAATTAATTAATGAAATACTGAAAACTTGCATGACATTTTAAGATGAAAATTGATGAAAATACTTGTGCTTTTCCTACTAATTCAGTGATAGTATTGCTACATCAACCTTAAAAAAAATCCTTGAACTCTTCTGTCCTACAAATTTTGGGCATTTGTCTACTCCTTACCTGGACATGTCTGGTGGTTTCAGTGGGAACAATGTTTGCCTGGAATGTCAATTTAGGTGTTTTGTAAAGACATTTTTGAACAGGCAGTTGCTGTTTTCATTTGTCCCAAGCAACTTGTCTTGGGTTTTATGAATATAAATCATTTGCTCTTTCTTTGTTTTTGAATAAATTGATTGATTACCTAAAATTTATTTTAAAAATAATAATAATAAATTGCAGTTTTCTATTAAGAGCAGACTCTTTCTGAAGTCCCCTTGATCCACACCTGTGTTGCATAGAAACCCAACTAGAAGAGAGACAGCTGCTGGGCCTGTGGTGGTGCAGAATAGCAGAAGCTCTGGGGAGATGGGGCTGGGGAGTGCTCTTCAGGCTCTTGGTTCTGCATGTTATCAGATCCTGCTTAAAGCCTGATGTACTTTGTGCAAAGTAGAAAGAACTGTGTAAATGAGTGATTAGAATGACTCTACTATATGAGACATGTTGAATTTGATGCTGCAGATGGAGAAACTTATCCTTACTTGAAGCTGTGGGCAAGTGTATGTCATTTTTGATTTAACATTTTCTCTCAGCCCTGCATCCCCCACCCCAACCAAAATCCTTTCTGAAGTCAGATTGTTGCTGTAGCCTTTGTGAACCCCTCTCTTCTAATGTTTAATCAAGTGCTGAAAAGAGAAATTTACAGACTATTTAAAATGTGGAAAAATTGCTTCCCAATATTTTTGACAGAGAGAGACTGAGAACACACAGCATTGAATCATCAGGAAAGTTGAAGATTTCCCCTGAACAACATTGGGATTTTACAGCAGAGGACTTGAAAGACCTTGGAGAAATTGGACGAGGCGCTTATGGTTCTGTCAACAAAATGGTCCACAAACCAAGTGGGCAAATTATGGCAGTTAAAGTAGGTGATGCCCATACTTACATTTGTACTTCAGTCCATTAGAGATGAAATGTGATGGAGAATTAATGTTCTTCCATCTAACACCCATCTACTGCTCTTTTCTATTTATTTCCAGTGTAAAGGCTGCTATTTGCTGAAAATACGTTGTATAATGGGCATATTGTCAAGTGATTGGTGAAGCTCATATAATTGCTTGTGCCCTTTTGAATGTGCCTATCAGGAACCTGCTGTTTTGAGGGGATCACATGTCTCTGGAGACTGATAATGGGGATATGGGCCTTTCACCTCTGGGTCACTGGTTCAGATACAGCCTAGGCTGGTGGTAGGCGCAAGCTGACATCAAATAGCTTCTTGGTGTCTTTTGTGCAATAAGGTAGTGACTGAAAATTTGCTTTTTATATAAGCATGTGCCATGGTGTTGCCTCACCAGAAGGAGCTGGAATGGAGGGGACATCTTTTAACTCTGTTTATGATATCACCTGTAAGTGCTCCCATGGCTTCAGTGAAGGAGAATAAGTGAGCTGTGTAGGAGTCTGTGTTGCTTTCTCTTCCAACTCTCTCTGTCTTCTTTGGAGTATTGCCTGATCTGATATGATCTGGAAACGTTCACTGCTGCTGGTCTCATGTGCCAGGTGGGAATGTCTTAGCCCCAGCTCTAGCTGCTGTGAATAGAATTCATACTTGTCTCTAGTGTGTCAGGTTACTGGAGGGACCACCATCCTTTGTTGTTTTTTTTTTTCCAGTAGATACTGACTTCCTCACAGTGGTGGAATCACTGGCCAGGTCTCTGAGTGTTGGATCACCATGCTGTGGTATTTCAACCTGGTTTTGAATCTGTAAAAGTCTCCATTGGACCTAGAGGCTGTATCTCTGAGCTGCCTTTGGTGGAACTTGTTGGAGTTTGTAGATGACAGGTTGAAGACTGCTGATGTAGGGAAATGATGCCTGCGCACCCCCAGCTTCTCAAACCCAAAGGGTATGACCTGGGTAACTCTAGTTTGCTGCTATAATCACGATGGCCATGAGTATGAAAAAGGCATGTCTCCAACTGAGTGGCTTTGTTGTCTGAAGCTCCGTGGCAGGTACAGCTGTGCTGAGAAGATTGCTTTGTTGTATTAACTACCGTCATTAAGAAAGAGACACATCTGCTGGCACAGAAATGCTGTTGTCCCAGACTGTTTGCACAAGGGGTGTTCATCATTGCAGAATAACCTTGTAAATGATGACTGTGGGTATGTTATGCAGGTACAGCTCCCATCTGGGAGACAGAAGGCACCAATGCCATGTTCTTGAAGCATGGTGGTTGGAGGTGATACTGCACAGGGAGGAGAGATGGTCTGAGCCTCAGTGAGGTGCTGGGTTTGGGGGCTCACTTTTAAACAAATAAAACCTCCTGGGTTTACAGAGTCTAGCCTTTGAAATGTTAGAGTTATGGACTGGGAAGATGCCACCTTGTTTTCTCTGCCACTCCCCTTGAGTGGTTGTGGCTAGGCCTGCAGGAGAAAGAAGGTCAGAGGGTCTGGGCAACAGCATCATTTCTAAAATGTTAATGGCAAAGGACTTTTTTGTTTGTCCCAGTGGGGATAAAGCATGAAGTTAAGCAAAGGAAGCCTGTGGGTGGAACGGTAAGCAAGGTCTCCAAGGCAGCAACAGCTATTCCACAACTTGGATGGTGCAGTTATTTGAGATGGGGTTTCAGGACAGGGCTGAGCTTGGGCTAGTGACTAGTTCTTCCCAAACTACTCAACCTTTTCTTTCTCAGATTTTTCTGGGGCAGCTGATCTTGTGCATTAATCTCCCTGCTAAAATTGCCCTGCGGGCCATCAGTGTTAGGGGCTGTCCACCTCCTGCTCCCTCTCTGTCTTCGTCAAGTCTGTGGTGTCCTGACAGCTTGTGGATCTGTTGCTGTCTGAAGCCCCAGCTCCCCACCTGTGTGCAAGGAAATGAGTTGCTCTCCACCGTCTCTCATTGCTCTATAGATAGGAACTTTATTTTCTTCTCCTTCAGTATAATACACTTTTATAAGAGAAGGTTTAGAAGGAGGGTGGTGTTTTAAAAGGAAAATATGTCATTCTAGTGATTTGAGGTCTTGGCTATGATCCCAGTGACACCATGGTGTGGCACTGTGCTGTGTGCTAGGCATCAGGAGTGCTGCCCTACAGCTAGCTGGATTGTGAAGAGAGTGTCTTTGGTTATTTGGTGGTGCTGCTGCTGTCCCTCTCCTGTGCTACTCGACCAACATCAGTGCAGCAGCCAAATCGTCCTTGGAAGGACATTCAGCAGCAGGAAATAGTTTTATTGAGACCACAAGCCAAAAGTTGTTGGCTTTTTGTACTCTTGAGTGAAACACAGAGATGACTCCAAAAGCTAATGAGATGCAGAGAAAATTGCTACAGGGGCCTCCTCCAGCTGCTTCTCCATCCTTCTTCACCACTACCCAAATTTGCACTACCACTGTTGCATGTTTACAGCATAGTCAAGTATCTTCCTACCTTACTTCTGGAAGGGCCATGACCAAGCTGCATCCCTGGTGGTTTGTCAGCCCCTTCTGCTGTGGACAGGATGGACTCAAATCCTTTTGGTTCTACAGGTAGGCAATGTGAAATGTTGCTCTTTCCCCAGTGCTGGAGTCTTCCTGTAACTGAGGCATCTCCTGCTGTGCCTAGACAGCCCCTAGGCACTCATCCCGCTCACTTACCAGCCTATGCAGATGCAGCTACTGGAGCATATCCTCAAATCCTGTTCCCAGCTCCTTCTGTCTTTTTCTAGCCTATCATGCCTGTGCACAAGGAACAGTCTGTGGCTCCTTGAAGCATGGTTTAGCTGAGTCTTTGCTTTCCCCCCCTGCTTGGTGCGTTTGTGCTCAGCAGCACTGGTGCTTGCTGCCCCTGAGCTCCTCAAGCACAGCCTTTCTGCTCTGCATGCTGTCTGAAAAGAATTCCTGAGTGCTGAAATAGCACCAAAATAACTTGAGATCTGCAAGTGGAGGCACCATTTTTTCATTTTTCCCTTTTTTTTTGCATTTTGGCCTCATCAGCCAACGTATGGATCCTGATGGTTGTACTCTTGGCACCTTTAACAAGGGTGTCTCACTACTCATGCAGCAGGGCTGCCAGGCCCTGGCTGAGGCAGAAACTTCATCTATGCTTGAGCATCAGTGGTAAAGGAGGAAAATGAGGATCGTTGTCATGTTGCTGGCATGAAACCACTGCAGCAAAGCTTCCGCTGATGGAGCATTTCTGGGGAGACGCTCTGTGATGAGTTCTTGTCCACAGTCCTTCTCATCTCCTTCAGCCTTTGTAATTCTGTACCTCTAAGAATATGTATTTAAATAACAAAAAGACATTATGTGCCTATTCAGGAGGCTGGAGGGGGACTGCAGGAGCCAGGCCTTGGCCTTGTGAGGCTGCTGCAGGTTGGTTTCGGAGGGAGACAGTTGCAGTTTTGGGCCTGATGAAAACATCCCTTACCTTTAAAGAGCCTCTTCACAGAGCCATCAGGAAGAGCATGAGAGAATAAAGGAAAAAGGAATCGAACTCAGAGGATTTGTATTCAAATCTGTCTCATTTTTGCCCCAGGAAAATGTCGTATTATATCTTCCAAATCTTAATAGAAGACAATTCTCTTATTCATAGATCCCTTCCTCTCTAAGATCTCCCTAGAGATGCAAAGTCTCTGTTTGCTTTGGCTCAGCTGGCATTGTGGTCTTTTTCTCACTGGAAAAAAAAGCCTATTCTTTTTTTTTTGAGGATTTACTAGCATATGAGGTCAGGACTCTTTCAGGTAGGAAGGAAACAGCCTAGTTTTGTCCAGCAGCTGTCTCTGCAAATTCACAGTTGCAAGGCCAGTTGTACATTAACTCTTCACCTCCTTGGTAGGTTTCTCTTCTGGACAACTTGTTTTCCTTGGAGAAATTCCTGCCCTGGCCCGCATTTGCCTGGAGCACCAGCGCTCCCTAATATTGTCTGGTCTGGCTTCCAATTCGATTGTGTCCTTTGACTTTGCTTCTGGTTTCTTGTTTGCTCTTTAGCCTGTTTTTGCCCAGTCTGTGGCAGTTCATCAGTGACTTCTGAATAATCTTCTGGGCTAGTTTGCTGTGCGGAGAGCCCTCATTCCTTCTCAGGGTATGCTCCCATGCCTTCACTCCTGGTTTTATCCTACAGGCTTCAGTGTGTGCAGTTCTTCAGCCCTCTTTTGTATTTGCCTTCCAGCATCACCACATCCTGTTGGTTGTTTATCTTGTTTCATGAGGGTAACACAAATCAGAGGAACAGGACTGTCTTCGTCATGCTGGAGGAACAGGAGACAAGTCCCATTTTATCTGAGTGAAACATTTTTCTTGGGAAGCTCAGTCAGCATCTGGGGGGACATTTCTTTCTGTCATGAGGTTTCCCTCTGGCACTGATGATAGTTCACACACAAAAAGTGCTTTAAAAGATCTTTGGCATATTTGGGATTTCCAAACTGATACAAAAATACATAAAAGGCAAAAAGCCCCAGCTGGAATGAAAGCTGGGAAGTGTTATCCCTATTGGAGGAGAACACTCTGCTTTGTATCTAAATACTATATGTAATATCTAATGTGGGTTTTATTAGTTGGGGTACTTAAAAAGGCTTCTTGAAGGCTAAGAAAGTTTCTTGTTCACAAGATAAATAAATGTATATTTAAAATAGCTGACCTTTAATCTGTTACATGGTGCCAATGTGTGTCAGTAGCCTGAGCCTGGCCGTAATGTTCTGAGCCTGTGGGTGGCCGGCAGGAGACCTTCATCTCCCAGTCCTCTCCCCTTCAGCCCTGCTACCTGTGGGAGCTGGGCAGGTCCCTTCTGTCCTGCAGCAGGGAGCACTTCTGACATTTGGGGATCAATATTGGCAGCTTCTGCCCATTTGTTTTCAGTTGACTAAAAAGTACACCATCAAGAGATGAGTAGAGTGGTTTGTGCTTTGGTTGACTTTCAACCATCTTGTCATGGCCCCGTGGCAACATCTTGCACCTCTTTTTAATTGAATTATTTTTCTGTCAGATATAGTTGCAGCTCAGAGAGTAAGCCTGCTGAGAAGAGGGCATTTTTCTCCATGATCTTTATGTTTGGTTTTCCCCCGTGCCAAAAGATTTAGTGATTTTCAGCTGTATACCAGAATCCAGTCTTCCAGTATCTATTGTATAAATCAGTTCCTCTCTGCTAACTTGCCTAGTCTGGTCTCCGGTTTCAGACAGTGTCTTCAGATATTCTTGCTGGTTTGTTGTTTTGTCTTTAATCTAACAGTATTTTAACCAGACTACAGGTGGCCTTTTACTTCTTCTGCTCTAAACTTGTGCTAAGAAAATTGGAAGCCATTTCAAGATCAGTTGGGTAACTGGAGAACCTGCACAAGGCACTGTTTAGAGATACATAAAATTCAGCAGGATGTGAAGCCTATGAGGTGTCCATCAAAGATCTCTGTTCTTCCTGGAGAAGCCAGTACACTGTGGAGCCATTTCTTGTTCAGGGCCTAATGCCTCTTTTATCTCATTCTGCCTTGTAGTCAATGCTTAGTCTCTCATCCACATTTAAAACAGATACCCTCATGTCTTTGGCTTTCTTTGATGACAGTCTCACAACTGAGATAGGGTACCAAGTATCCACAAGAGCAGAAATTAGCATTTATTTGTACCCCCATAATCTCTCCATCAGTACCTGGCTGCCTGATAGCCCCATAAAAGCCCAACAAAGTGACACATTAATGTATTAAGCTCATTCAAGGGACTGTTCTCCCAATTTCCCACATGACTACTGAAGAAGGAGTCTTGGGGCTTTTTTCAAACTGTCTTTATTACAAATCATCATTTCCATTCTTTGCACAATTAGGTACCTTCTCCCAGGTTGGTTCCTTATGATTTGCTGAGCAGGATTTTCTGTCTCACTCATTGTTTGGGTGGTTGGCTGAGAGTTGGGGAAACCAGTGCTCCAAGCTTGCTGGTAGTGTGGGGAAAGGAGGGAACAAGTAAGGGCTAAAAGGAAATGGTGAGAGCGCAAGAACCTTATTATAAGGAGGTGTGAAACTAGTTGTGATATGTGGAAGACTTGACATACTTCTGTCAGCAGTAAATGTGTTTCAGATGTAGATAAATATTCTCATCCTTAGCAGCAAGTTGGCAACGCCCCTTTTTCCTGCTGGTGGTGTCCTCAGTCCCTGCTGTCCCCTGGAAGCGCCAGCCCTCTGGTGGCACTGCCAAGCTTTGCTGTGCTTTTTGCTGAAGACACATGTGAGTCTTGCACCCAGGACAGGACCGTGTTGTCTCATAACTCAAGGAGTTGGTTTTCAGTTTGGTTTTTACTGCTTTTTGTCTTTTCTTTTCTTTCCTTTTTTTTTTTAAAAAACAGAAACAAAAACAAAAAAAAAAACCAAAAAAAAAAAAAACAAAAA
>JAAGNO010002453.1:0-52725 GCA_033439905.1 Ceryle rudis
GGACCCGCTCCAGCACCTCAATGTCCTTCTGGAAGTGCGGGGCCCAGAACTACACACAGTGCTCGAGATGAGGCCTCACCACTGCTGAGTACAGGGGGAGAATCACATCCCTAGACCTGCTGGCCACACTATTCCTGATACAAGGCAAGATGCCATTGGCCTTCTGTGCTGCTTGGGCACACTGATAACTCATGTTCAGCTGGCTGTCAGCCAGTACTCCCAGGTCCCTCTCTGCCACGCCGCTCTCCAGCCACTCATCCCCCAGTGTGTAGTACTGCAGGGGGTTACTGTGGCCAAAGTGTAGGACCCTATGCTTGGTCTTGTTAAACCTCATATTACTGGCCTCAGCCCATCGACTCAGCCTGTCCAGGTCCCTCTGCAGCATCTCCTGACCCTCCAGCAGATTGACGCTTGCCCCCAGCTTAGTGTCATCTGCAAATTTACTAACGGTCCACTCGATCCCGTCATCCAGGTCATCAATACAGATGTTGAATAGAACTGGGCCCAGTACTGATCCCTGGGGGACACCACTGGTCACCAGACACTACCTGGATGTGGTGCCATTCACAACCCCTGTCTGTGCCTGGTCACCCAGACAGTTTTTAACCCAGCGAAAGGTGGACCTGTCCAAGCCGTGGGCTGCCAGCTTTTCCGGGAGGATGCTTTGGGAGACTTTGTCAAAGGCTTTGCTGAAGTCTAGGTAGACCACATCAACAGCCTTCCCCTCATCTATCAGAGGAGTCACCCAGTCACAGAATGAAATCAAATTTGTTAGGCAGGACCTTCCTTTCCTAAACCCATCATGGCTGGGCCTGAGCAGATGGTAACCTATGCATTTAGGTTCACACTTGAATTCTCTGAAAGTGGAAAACTTTTGACTGGCTGTAACAAGCTTTGGATCAGGTCCATAAATATGAGAAACCTGGTAAGAGATTTAGAGACGCTCAGGAGATAAACTGTGGTTGTTCCTCGAGCCCCATCTATGCAGTTCAATTTGCTTCAATCAACTTTTATGTTTGTAACTGGAATGGATGGAATTGAATCAAAGTCCCTTTCAGAGTACATTCATGGTGTTGTCTACAAATCTATTACTTTCAGAAAGCAAAGTATGATAATGAAGTTCTTACTTCAGATTATATTGCCTATTCTAGCTGCCATTTAAATATCTGTTGCCTCAAAAAGCATACCCAGCAGGGTTCAAATGTTTTTGTTTATGTGTATTTTTCAGGCAAAAACGTGCCAAACTCCAGTGTAGGTTGTGGGCTTCTGTGGAGAGAATTTCTCTTGGAATTAAATACCCTGCAAACAGACTGGATCCAAGAATGAGTAAAATTTGTAGCCGAGGTGCAAACATCTCATTATAACCACTGTCCAAAAATCTGATGCAAAAATAATAAGGGAAAAATTACTTAACACATTAAAAGGTGATTTTTTTTTTCTAATGACATTAAGAAATTTTAAAACCAGCCAAAATATGAAGAGTTGAGTAATGAAAGTACCCATGATCAATATTTATATTCAAGTCAAAGTGAAGAGAACTGAGGCAATGAAATTTAGAAATGCATGTATTGTAATTTTATTCGAACAGTAAACATCAGTAAAAAGCCTAACTGTTTACTGTAAGATTACTTTCTGATTCAGCATTACCACTCAGAGCTACATTTGTTACTCTTCATTTGAATACAAAAATTACCTCTAATCTAATTAAAAATAGAATAAAAGCAGGAGCTTGATGTCCTCTGGATGTCCTCAAACTTATTAAAGCTAGAAGTAATTCAACAAATTTAAAGAATTAATTGAATTAATTAATCAGGGTTTAGATTCTGGCTAGTGAGCTTCAGCTGCAAAGGTAACTGGGAAGAATAAGAATGCTAATGACACCCTAACAGTGTTCTTATTGGTTGGTGGCACTTAAGTACCCATGATACACCTGAGTTATCTCTGAAACAGGTAATTTGACCTATGTTGTCTTGAAACAGCTAATTGCAGTTGGATTAGCTGATAGCTGTAGCAGCACTGGGCTCATTGTGGCTTGATTCACTGTTCTTATACTGCAGGGGACCAAGTTCTGCAGTTAAACGTCACTTCAGACTAGCTTAGATCTACAGACACTCTCTTTAAGGAGTAAGGGTGTAGATGCCAGGAAGAGAATACAAATTCAGGCAGGCTGATTTGTGCCTTGCCTGGTCCCACTTTCCTTCGCTTGAAGATCTTTAAACTGTGACCTGTTTGCATCAGAATTTTTCCAATATAGTAAAAGCATTATTTTTCTTAAGTACAGTAGATTGCCTCTAAAAAAATGATTCCATCATCCTAGCAATAACCTGGGTTTGCTTCCCCCCCCCGCCCCGTATGTGTGTAGTAATCCTTTGCTTGGAAAAACCTCAACTCCACAAAATCAGTCCTGAAGTATTTTTGTTCCTGAAAGCCCATGAGAACAATCACAGGCATGTGTGCCAGGGAACAGAGTGAGAATTTTTGAGTGTTACATCTTATGATAAGTGACTAAAATAGGCAGAAAATTGGTAATCTTAAGTTTTTCTGTTCTTATTAAAGGTCTCTGTTTTCTATAACTAAGAAAGGATATTGGTTTGTCTTTTTAAAGTGGAGATGACTGAATACAGAATAATAAATACCATATTTGTTTCTGGTCTTGTAGTAAATCTTGCTAAATTGCTTTTCAAATTTCAAGTGGGATTCATTCGTAGCTATAGCTGTTCTGCAAACCTCTTCCACTTCAAAAATGTTGAGAGCCTTGACATAATTCCCCAGATAAATTATTTATCATTAATATTAGATTGCCCTTTTGGAAATAGTCAAAGCAGACAGGCTTGATATTACAGGGGCAGCTTTCAAAGAATTCAGGTCCAGTTGGTTAAATATATGGCAAAGGATTCATCTAACCTGCCTCTAGAAGTCTGTCGCTTAAATGACATCTTTTTCTGAGCTAGTCACCTTTGCCTCCTGTTATAGTCAGCAGAAAGAAATCAGCACTGCCAAAGGACATTTCTTAGACACCTGCTGTATGAGAGATGACTCACCCAACCGAAAGTGCTTAACTCTTCCCACTGACTAGGGTAGCCTAGAGCAATGAGCTTAGACTAGGCAGCTTGATTTTAGACATTTAGCATTAAGTGGGATGAATTCTGTTCTTAACATGTAGGTACTCAGCATGTAGTTGGGGTTGTTCAGCCTGGAGGAACCTCTGGGGAGACTTTATTGCAGCTTTTCGGTACTTAAAGGGGAGCTATAAGAAATATGGGGAAAAATCTTGTAGCAGGTCCTATTGTGACATGATACGGGGTAATGGTTTTAAACTAAAATAGGGTAGATTTAGACTAGATATAAGGAAGAAATTTTTTATGATGAGGGTGATGAAACACTGGCACAGGTTGCCCAGAGAAGTGGTAGATACCCTATCCCCAGAAACATCCAAGGTCAGGTTGAACGGGGCTCTGATCAACCTGATCTGGTTACAGATGTCCCTGCCCACTGCAGGGGGGCTTAGGCTAGATGACCTTTAAAGGTCCCTTCCTACCCAAACCATTCTGTGATTCTATGATACTGCTATTTAAAAGTTACAGTTAATATTAATGGAAAAGTTGCTGCTGATTTGCATTAGAGATGTGATCTTCCAATCTCATGGGACTACTCACATGAGTAAAAACCATGGAAATGTTTCACTGCTCACAGGTTCTAAACCACACTTACTGCTGTTTAATTAAAATTAAAAGTCTCTATTGATTTTAGCTGGCTTCATGTTAGGATCCCACTATAGATCCTTCTTCAGTATAATTATTTGTGTACCAGGGTGAGTTCTGTAGTTCAATAGTGTTACTTTCTGTGTCAGAGCATGTATAGGGAGGTCTGGAAGTCTCCACTGCAGCCATGGAGGGCAGCTTTAGACAGCACAGCTTTCACTGTCCTATCAATGCCTGCTCCTGTCTCCTCTCCAGAAACCCCTCCGGTTCCTGCTGCTGTGCAGAGAGTAGGCTGGGGTATCAGAGGTGGCTTCAGGTGCTGAGCTCTGTGGTGTGTGTGCAAAAAAGAAATGGTGAGAACTGTCTATCCCAAACAGACTCTCCCTTGTCTCTGACACTCCTCCTTGGATTCATTTTGCCTCTGCTGCTGCCTGCGGTTGAACTGCCACAAATGATTACTCTGAGAGGCTGGAGGAACATGCAAGAGGCCGGGAAGCAGAGAATACAGAAAGATGGCAGGAGCAGAAGACTACAAGGCTTGTAAACCACCCACAGCACACCTCCCACTTACACATCCTGTGTAAGTATCTATCTGTCACTGTCCATGCTATGCCACCTAATGCAGAGGTAAGTTTGCACCAGTGGCTGTTCTGTTCTTATCATCTCTTTCTTGAGGAGTGACAGAATACAATGCAGAAAGGATTTTTTTTTTTTGACATTTTGGGATTTCAGGGCTTACGTCTCCCTTTGTTCACCTCCTGATGTCCTTCAGGGAGCGTAGGGAAATTAACCCCATTCACAATGTGACTGCTTGCAATTAGAATTCTCATTCACTCTTAACAGCCACTGGTATCCATCAAAGGCTTGATTTCCAGGTTTGTTGTGTAGTGCAGTGAAGAGGAAAAGAGCTGAATGTGCTAAGCTAGTCGGCAAATGTAACAGGAATGGGGGGAGCTGTTGTGCTGATTCTGAGAGCAGGCTTGAGAAGTTCAGCTACACTTGGCATGCCCCAGGGTGCTGTGTGGCCTTGAGAAGCTGGTCAGAGGAGTGAGAGAGTGGGGCTTTTAAAAGCATTTTACTGGGCACTAGGGACACGCTAGGAATGGGTCTATAATCTGTTGTCATGGTTCAGCTGACAGATGGCAACTGGTGAGCAGTGGTATCTTGAGTGCTTCATGGGATTGAGTCCTGTACTAGCTACTATAACCTGATGGTAAACTGATGAAAGTGTCCCTGTGCAGAGAGGCTGTGCTGGCTAAAAGCTGAATCAATCTGAAAACCAATTTTAATTATACTAGTGCAAATTTCTTGAGCAAGCACATAATCTCCTTGGCAGGAAGGAGATAGATGCCATTAGTGATGTGTAAAACTGGTCCATGCTCTCTGGACCAGACTATTGCATACTGAAAAGAATATCAGAGACAAGGTAATTCCCATTACATAAAAGTAAAAAGTCTCATTATGTTACGATGGTACATGTTAATCTGTCCCTTGTTAACAGGATCTAACTGCAATTCAGACCTCAAAACTGGGAAAACCCCACACAATAGTGCTCCATAAAGTACAGGAACAGAGGATTAACAGGGTACAAGGAAACCTGCCAAATTTGCGCGGTATCCTGAACTCCACCATCCCGTTTGGTAACTTTCTCTTCACAATGCAACAAGTGTCACCGTCAGGAGCTGGCTGCCCGCTGACACACTGGATCTGTGACCTCGCGTTTCAAGCCCTGTGCTCTGTGTAGTGGCTGAAGTGACCCCCTGCATCAGGGATCAGATGGAAAGCCATTAGGGGTGATTCCTCACCAGCACAATGTCCAGACTTCATGTCACTGTTGCTTCGAGTCATCCTGGGAGCAATCGTCCATGAATCGATTTTATGGCGGTGCTGACACTTGCCTTCATTCTTTCAGAGCCGGAGAGAATTGCTCTTAACCGTGCCCCCTGCTGCCTCGGGATAAAATCTCAGGAGCCTAGTTTTGGGGCACAGCCAGCTTCAAGGAGCATTACTTTGCTTCAGTGCATTTTTATGTGTTTTCTTTTCCTGCAGGCCTTTTTGTGCTAAGGGGGATATTTGGACCAGTGAAAGTCTTTTTTTTTTTTTATTCCCCTCTTCTTAGTAAAGCAGCAGTCAGAAAGTTTATGCTGTGTGCTGTCATCAAAAATACAAACGTTAGCCCAGTCTGTTACTGGGTAGCACCTTGGGTTTATGTCTTAGCTTCCGGCTTGGTGATAAAATCTTCCCTTAACAAAGGACTTTATAAACAAATACACATATCAAATTCAGTTCATCAATACAAGTACAGTGTGAAGCCTGTTATTTGTTAAATCCACAATCTTGGGAATAAGTTTCAAGAATAAAGCTTCACTAAGATTATTTATGCAAAGGAAAAGTTTTATTTTCTTTGCATTAAGACCAAAGTAAGATTTTTTTTATTTCATAAGTCAGAAATCCTTTGAAGTAGTTTCATTTTTTTTTTTTTTTTCTGTAATTCTCATTAGCTTAATTAATTGTTGCTCTCTTTTGAAATTAAGGAGAACAAATTGTTCTCCTGGTAGTGAAGGGCACAAGAAAATAATTGCAAACAGTCTGTTTGTACCTGAGTTTTTATTAGATTTCTCTTGAATGGAATCTTAGGAAAAAGGGAGGCAAATTGTTTGCAAGAAAATAAAAATGTGTGGTGATTTCTTGTGAATGCACATAGCATTGCAATGTTCTGATAAGGGCAACAAACACTGTTAAGGTTGCTAATTTGCAAATAATGGGTAATGGTCTGGTTGACAGGTTTGGTTTTTTTTGGTGTTTATACTGCATATATAGTAGAAAAATAACAGGAGCAGAGGCAGAGCTGGGCAGGCAGGGCAAGCTCTCCAACAGCTGCAGCAGTCCCCTGCTGTACTGCTGCCAAAGCCAGTGCAACACGACAGCAACAAGGACACAGGATTTTGGGGTTCCTGGTACGTGATTAGCCCTCTCCCTTTGGGGTAGAAAGGGAGAGGAACTTCTCTTTTGTTAGAGGGAAATGAAGGCAACACCTACATGAGCTGAAGCAGGTCATACTTTCATATTTTTTCTATTATATGAATGAATATCTCTGAAAAACAAGCATGATTTGAAGACATAACCTGGCTGGGGTGCTTGCAGAGCTATGTTTCTGCCAAACTGATTTTCATTTTGCTATTACATTTCATACATCTGAAACATGGGTAGGGAGCTTGTACTTGATTTTTGCTGTTGTATAGGGGAAATGAGGCTGGAGCTTTGTGGATTGATAGAATGGGAGGTGGTTTCCTGCCTTCTGTTGGTGGGAGATAAAGGTGCTTTCTCACCTCACAGGTTTTTTTGAAACAGTTCATCGAGCTAGGCACTAAAAAAAAGATCTGGTGAAGTGAGAGGTGAGAAGAGAGCTCCTGGAGCAGAGTACATACATTATACTTACTGCCCATTGTTGTTATAAGTGTAATGGTCATATTGCTCTGGTAATATTTCGGATGAATAGCAATGATGGACTATTTAGGCAGCCGGAGCTGATTTTTGGAAAGACTGGTTACCCTGAATCCTATTTAGCTGAAGAATGACCTGGAAGTGGGATGTGAAAGCATGAAGATAACCACCCCTGTGTAGCCTCTTTACAGGATGTGAAAGTTGAAGAAAGGCTGATATATCTGCTGCCTTTACCAGCTAATTTCTTCCCCTGTATACATGCGAAAGTAGTTAGGAGGTGAAGGACTGTAAGAATATGTGATGGCAGTGTAAGTCACAGAAAATCTTCACAGATTTTAACAGAAGATGAAGTATCCTGTAATACTCTGTAGGAATAAGGTAGTTTTCCTTAACAGTGACGTTTTCCCCCAAATTTAAAAAATGTTATCACATTCTCTTAAGAATCCTATACACTTCTAGACTGATAACAATAGAAGTTCTTCAAACTTACTGTCTTTTGGCATTTTATACCTGCTAAATCTTAGAAGGCTTTACATGTAGCCCAAACTGCAAATATATAGAAAGGGTGGAACTTGCAAACTCAAAGAATGTGAATAGCAGGAACATGCAAAATCTCCCTCAGCTGGCTAGTTGAATATCATCTCCTCAATGAAGGCTTAAAAAGACTGAAGGACAATTTAGAAAAAAAAAAAAAAAGGTAGAGGAGAGTTACAAAATGTCCATGAGAAAAGGAGGACAACTGAGACTCCTATGAAGTGCTGCAGAGCTTCCTAGGGAGGAGTAACCCCATGCACCAGTACAGGATAAGGGCTGACCTGCTGGAAAGCAGCTCTGTGGAGAAGGACCTGGGAATCCTGGTGGATAACAAGTTAACCATGAACCAGCTTTGTGCGCTTGTGGCCAAGAAGGCCAATGGTGTCCTGGGGTGCACTGAGAAAAGTGTGACCAACAGGTCAGGGGAAGTTATTCTCCTCTGCTCTGCACTGGTGAGGCCACATCTGGAATACTGCATCCAATTCTGGGCTCCCCAGTTCAACAGAGAAAAGTAACTACTGGAGAGAGTCCAATGGAAGGTTACAAAAATGTATAGGGGACTGGAACATCTCTCTTATAAGGAAAGGCTGAGAGACCTGGGGCTGTTTAGCCTGGAGAAGGGAAAACTGAGAGGGGATCTTAGTGCTTATAAATATCTAAAGGGCAGGGGTCAAGAGGATGGGACCACTCTCTTTTCAGTATGCCCAGTGGCAGGACAAGGGGCAATGGGCAGAAACTAGAACACAGGAAGTTTCATCTAAACATGAGGAAAAACTTCTTTACTGTGAGGGTGACAGAGCACTAGAATAGGCTGTCCAGAGAGGTTGTGGAGTCTCCTCTGGAGATATTAAAAATCCACCTGGACATGATCCTGTGCAACCTTCCCTAGGTAAACCTGCTTAGGAGAGGAGTTGGACTAGATGATCTCCAGAAGTCCCTTTCAACCCCTACCTTTCTGTGATTCTGTGATTCCTTTCTCATTTGGTGTCTGCATCATATCATGTGGGCTTTTAGGCTCAGTGGAGCAAGGGCTAGCCATTTTACATACTGCTCACAAGGAATGATACAGTGCCTTGTACATGCAAATATACATAAAGAATCTCATTATCATTACTGATATAAGTATTTTGATTATTCAGTGTATCATGGATGAGAATGAGTAATTAAAATAATATTTAAATGTAGGTTTTATTTGCACAGATACTGAAAAATATCTCTCTTTAGCAAAGCCTTTTGCTATTACTCTTTGTACCCTGGGGAGACTTCAGATGCCTGATCATTTCCCTTGGTCCTCCAGCTCTGGGGAAATCATATCTTTTTGTTGGCTCCCTTGGCTTCCCAGGCAATGCAAAGAGCTGGCTCAACATGGGACCTAAATGACAATTCATTGCCAGGAGGGAAATAATTTTCAGGCCTCCTCCCCTTCTCTTGCCATGAATATAATAATACACTTTGGAAGCATTACTGGGGTAATCTGAAAACAGCAATGCTGTCAGAAATCAGAAAATGCCTGCTAGAACCAGTCGTTCACATAGCTTAGCTCTGATGTTTAGAGTCACTGTACATCACATTTCACTCTTCACTGACATCCTGCTGAATTTTTCCCCAGTGAGAAGTTGTCTTTGCACTAAGCCACCCTAAGAGCACTATGGGTGGGACATTGTTGACACTGTTAGGTTTCTTCTTCTTCCCTGTCCCTCCTGCCTCCCCCCCACCTTTTTTTTTTTTTTTATTTTTATTTCATTTAAAAGCTACTTCATGTTGCAAAGATCATCAGATGAAATGAATGCAGCCCAGCTGGGATTTGCTGGAAATGTGTTCAGCTTGGCAACACCTCTCACAGAGTGGCTGGGTCCCTAAAAGCTTTGTTTAAATTGATGAAATGAAAACAAAGGACACATAATTAGCTGCTGTGTAATAATAGAAAAGGCTTGTATCCAGCTACTGTAAAAGTCATTTAATGAAGGGTAATCTGGACATAAGCCCGCACAGTATAGATGTAAAATATTTAAGCTTTTTAATGAGAAGGAAAATGGAGAGAAGGGTTTGCTAACGTGATTAGGAAAAATGTCTTTCATAACCATTTTTACAGGGGCTTGCAATTCCTAAACTGAGGTTTGTAGCTTTCTTGAAGCCAAAGCAGCAATAAAACTTTTATACCTCACCAACACTTAAAAGCTACATACATCACATTGGTTTTATATGTCTGAGTGGGAACATCAGGGTACTGCTTTTTATGTCTGCAAAGGACTACACTGGGTATTGAGTAGCTTCTCCAGTTTTTTTCCACTTACCTCAGATTATAGATTGCTTGTGGATGAGCAATCATTAATCTTAAGCTGCAGTAAAAGTTGCTTTCAGTGATGTTCTTTTTCATCTCCCCCTCCTTGTTCTGTTTTTCCTTTCTATGTTCCCTCTCCCCCTTTTTTTTCTCCTTCCTGGAAACCTCCCTTTTCTCATACTCCCTACTCCTCGTACCTGTTACTATTGCAACCAAAACAGATGCTCCTAGGTCTGAGGTGGACCAGTTGCTCTTATATGATGAATACATACCATTTCTTTTAGTTCCTTCACAGGTTACTAGTCAAAATACAGGAACCAGCTGGGGATTTTCCATCATGGGACAATCTTAAATGATGTAATAAAACATTAGAGTACTCCTGTAAAATATTTAGCAATGAGATACAGTATGATTGTGCTATTTACCTAACCTGCTTGCAGATGTGTCTAAGGTTTTGTTACCAATGTCTGAGAGAGAGGGATAATCCTGTTCTCCTGCAGGGAATAAGATGTCTTTCTAATGAATGGAGAAAGGTGGACACCTCTGAAAATTTCCTGGATTTCTCTTCATTCTGTTCCTCTCTTAATTTAAGAAAATGAACAGTGATACATAGATTTACCAGTATTTTCTAAGATACAGGAGCAGCTGAGAGGGGCCATGTGATGCTGAGACAGTGTGCATCGTAAGGTATGTCTGTCTGAGACCTAGAGGGAGGAATAATGGTGACAGACTAGTTTCCATCCTAAACCTCTCTATGGGAAGTCTGATGCCCATGGATAGCAGGATACCCACTGGGAGAGCCTTCCCTGCAGTCCTCTGAGCCAGTGACTGGCAGGTAGGAGGGCTTGGTAATGGGGAGGAAGGAGCTGCTGGGCAGAGGTTAGGAGTTTTGTCAGTGAAAGTTTTCAGGGTGAAAGGAAGAAAGTCCTGGGAGTTCATGTGCTCCCACAGTGCCAAAACAGTGCCCAAGCAATGCCTGGCTGGCTGGCTCATGTGCGCTGCTGTTCAGCTGGCTTCAGCTGTGCTCTTCCTCTTGTTTCCTAGCTGCCTGTTTTCAAGGACTCCGTGGATTGCACTCATTGTCAGTACAGCCAATTAAGGTAATTGTTGCCATTATTTCAGTGATATCTCACAGAAATAACATGCTCATAGACATGGCTTTCTCACTCCTTCAAAGTCATCACTATGCCATCAGAATTTTAGCTCAGAGGTTTTGTTTAAGCGTATAAATAGTATTCGTAGGTCTGTCTCACATTCTGGCAAATTCTTCCTTTAAGCTTCCATGTAGGACTGGAGATAATAAATATTCATGTATTTCTTCCTACCTTGATATGCTAATTCTGGTGTGAGTGGTAATCAAGAAGCAGCTGGAAAAGATGACTTGATTCTGGTATTATTTATGAATCTTGTACTGAAGTATTGGGCTGGGTGTGTGTGACAATGCAAGTTAAGAGTAATTTAGCAGGAATTGCTCTCTGGAGATATCTTCTTTGCTTTATTCGTTGTATAAAATCATTTAAGATTACTGAATTCCCTATTTATTACCTCAGTGAGTTGTCTCAAATTAGTTGAAACTGGTTCTTTCTTTCCCACCTCTTTCCCAGCCTTTTGAATAAGGTGCTAAACTCAAGAGATTTGTGTTATGCACCTAATAGTCCAATTGACTTCAGTGAGTTAGTTAAGCAAAGCCCAAATGTTAGTAGCAGTGGAGGATCTATTATAGTTACCATATTTATAGTACAAAATGAAGAGTTCATTTCTGAGCAAGCTGCATGGATGTCCAAGTTGACTTATTTAGTGTTTGAAGCAGAGTCACAAAAATATTTTCAATATATTGGAGAATTAAAGTTATTCCTAAAATGATTTTTAGACTCCAAGACTTTGTTTCAGAAAGCTTCATATTTGAAAAAGCTGGAACAGAAACCTGGATTTTGTCATTCATCTTCAGCAGACATCCAAGTAGATGTACTCTACCAGATATCACTGAAATAGGTGGAAGTTTGGATTTAAATTTTGCATTGGGATTCTGGGTGGATTCACCTCTGCACATAATATTACTATGAAAATATAGAGTCTCAGCTGTTTCTCAGCCAATTAGTTGTACACACTGAAAATCTCAGGACTCTGCTATTGACTTCAGTGGAAGTAGGGATCTGCTTTTATCAACATCAAATACTATCAGTATCAGAACCTAACCGACTTTAAAAAGTAGCAGTGACTCAAACAAAACCAGTCACACCAAACCAGCCTCCATGAGAAATGCTTGAAGAAAAGACAAAAACCAGCTTGAGTTACATGTAAATTGGCAACTTTTATCACCGTGTGTAAGCTCTGTCACGCACCATATTAAATGTGTGCTAGAAGAGGCATCATGCAAATGGTCAGAATTATTTTTATGGGTATTTTATGGATATCCATTTTATTTTTAGCATTTCAATGAAATTCTAAATAACAGGAAGGATTGAAAAAACCTATAACCCCCCTATAGCCAAATTATGTTTGTCATGATGACAAATCTTGACTGCTGAAAGATCAAATGACCTTTCAGTGCAAAGGGTTAAAAAGACCAGATGCTCATAACTGAGTTAATTGTAGATTCAAAGTGCTTAAAGCTAAAAGCTGAAAGACTGAGCAATGTCTTTTCTTATTTGGTGTTGCAGGTCACCAAGGTTACAGGCCTTTAACTGTGTGAAGGCCCTATGAATATGAAGACTTCTTCCTTTTCATCTTGGTAGCAGAATAACTCATTATGGTTATAAATGACAGTTTTGTTTTCAAACGACTGGAAAGACAGGAAGGGCTAAATTTAAAACCTTGATTCAAATGTGCCCAGATTCAAGCTCTTTAACATGGGAACTGTATTTAACTGGTGGTAGATGACACTCAGTTAAATAATGTCAATTTGGATCATGAGCAGCAGCATCACCAGATGTACCCATAAACTGCAACCAGCCTTTTCTGTTTCCCAAACAACATCGAGTAGGTTAAGGAGTAATATTTGCCTTTGTAAGTGGTCAAAAACTGTCCAGTCCATAAAATGAGAAAAGTTAGTTAAAATGGTGTAAAACATGTAACTATATATGATTTCTCTACACTCTCCTTAATAGGCTTACTGTAAATATATCATTAAAATTTTCAAACTGTTTGTAAGCTCAGTTTGTCTGATTTATTTCCTCATGGGCAGGGGTTGTTTTGTCAAATTTGATGCATGATATTTATTCTGGGCCTAGATTAGCTGGACTCAAATCACGAGGCTGACAAAGGCTGCAGGATTCAAACCAATTTTTGTGCTTGCTCTTGAGCAGTCCTAAGGAAAGTGATATTCGCTGCACTGGAGATTTATTCAGTCTCATTATTGCTATTTCACCCTGCTACAAGGAGGGCCTGTGTGGGGATGACTCTGAGAATGTGAGAGTTTAATATTTCTTGTTAAAGATGTGCAGAGACAATAGAAGAAAGAGTGGGACCTCTGCCAGAGGTGTCAGGGGGAGAAAGTGGGTCATTGATGCCTTCTATCAAAATGACAACTCCCAGTAGGAGTTCCTCATCAGGGAATGCTTGGGAGCAGGGGAAAGGTAGTCAGTTTTGGAGGTGACGGGGTGTGATCAGGAGCTGACATTGTATCCCTCGCACTCCCCCCCAAACTGTACTGTATGACCTGCTGGTGGGAAATGCACTGTACAAAGACAGAGGCACCGCTGCCATAGTAGGAGTCCTGCAGAAGTTTAGAGATATCAGGAAAGCACTGACAGCCTGTGCTTTTCAGATTAGGTTATCAGCCGGTGCATGGCTTGTTTAGCTGTGCTATGAGGGTAGCAGGTCTTTACATTCTGTTTTGTGGTGGTGAAGCTAGTTAAACTTATGCTTCTCATACATTGGTTTACTTCCTTATTGCCAAAGCTTGCATGTGTTTTTATCATTCTTCCTGTTTCAGGAAGCATATTGTAAAAATTACTTCTGTTCCAGCAAAACACACCTCTCTTAAAGATGCTATTTTTGCTCTGGCTGGCCTTCAGATCCAGGTGAAAATCATATATTCCTAGTTGACTATCATTTAAGGAACCTGCTCTCTTCTCATGGGCTAATGGTGAAGGGTTTACCACAGCAGGATGAAGAAGGGAACTCTGAACAGCAGGTAACAAGGAGCTAAGTTACCTCCACATAGTCAACTTCATTTAACATTTCAACATATCTTTTAGAACTTGGCACTTCAGGGATATTCCCTGCTGTAGGCTATTCCCTGCATTGCTCTTATCTAAATGTAACTGTCTAAAAGTTAGGTGTCTAGCCTAAACTAGTTAGGCTTTGCTCTAAACTTCACTGCCAGTGAGGAGAGAGGTGATTCATTTAGCCTGTTTTATATAACCAGACTTTACCCTCTCTGAACTGCCTCATACTTCGGTTCATTATGAAAGGATTTGGTGTCTGCTTCATTTATAGCTAGCAGAGAGTGAGCCTTAGCTTTGCCAGCTGTGCTGACCAGACTAAAAAGATGTACCATCCAACACTGAAAGACTCCACAAAGGTTCATGTGTTATTGCTGAAGATGGACTCAGAGGTGGTTTGCTGCCATTCTTATGTTAGGGAGTGGAAGCACAGATGGAATTTTATCTGTAAACATTATTTCTTAAATGAAATCCAGGCGTACACATTGAAAGTGCTTTCCAGATTCTGACTTCATTACTGTCTTCATGGGAAATTTTTACACTGCAACTGTTTTCTCCCTAGACACAAAAGGAATGGTTTCTCTGTAACATATGATGACACATTTTGCTAGAGGTACAGAAATGAGTATTTTACTGAAAAAAAACCCCTGTTAAACAACATCAATCTTCCTCTTTGCAAAAATGGACAGTTATTATTAAGTTATTTCTGTGAATGTTCCTGATATAATGTATTTTCTTCTGCATTTAAACTTGATCAGTAGCTCTTCATTAGTGCTGTTAGATCCTTAGGAAGGGCAATCCATCGTACTAACTGGCTGGGATGTCAGATACAGAAGCTGGCACAGAATGAAACTCAGATGGTCACTATCTGCTTATTACACAGCCTGCCAGGAGTGGGATTCACCAGGAATATATGAGTTGTTTGACACGTCTTTAAAAAGGAGCACACCTTTTCTCACTGTTCATACCCGTTCCCCGCTGTTCAAGTGAATACTTGCTTTTCACTTTGTCAAGAGTGTGACTGCTCATTTTGCAAAGGTTTGTTGGCCCTTTAAAGGCCTCTGCTAAAATACCTTATTCTTGGTCATGAGGGGTCATGCATTTTTATACAAAGCTATTGATTTTGGGGTGCTGAATATTCCTCAATTTCAGCATCTACCAATGATGGACTTTTCGAGTGCTTCAATCCAAAAGAAATAAGGAAACAGGGCTTTGAGGTATGCACCAAGAAAATGATTTATTTCACCTCTAAAAGTCAGATGTCCTGTTGAAACTACTTGTCTTTCCTCCTTTCTAGTTCACAGAGTCACATCACAAATCTTTTTAAGACACTTAGCTTAGTGTTAGGTTAGTGACTCTGGAATTACCTTTCTCTCGACTGATTTCAGACACGAACCCCACTCCTACTTCCATTGTTTTCCCCTTGATGTCAGTGGGAAGTCTGATGTTGACATAGAAATTAAACATGTAAATATCCTTATGGATCATAGTTGAAGCTGAAAATTGTGCTTGGTGATGTTTCTGTCTGCTTCTAAGTCCACAAGTGTCATCTTACCTTTTATTTTCACAGGGCAGAGGAGAAAAATCTCTACATAAATCCCTTCCTCAGAAAAATACTACAATCAGCTGAACACCAGTAATTGTGTTCTAAATCTTTATAGCCCCAGTTTTAGTCTTTAAAGTATATTTAGAACAGCATATTTAGCTGTATTTTTTCTCCTGCTTTTAGAATGCCAGGCACACCAATAGAACTATATGAATAATAAATTATAATACTGTTTATCATGTAAATTGTTATCGTTTAGAATTTTTCTCTCAAGTGTTTCTTCTAGAAATCTATTCAGCCTCCCCTGATGACACATTTGGATGAACATTTTTCAACTGTGAATACCTAAAGTTAGTCATCTAGATCTATATTTAGGCACAAAAATGAATGACCTGATTTTCAGAGTGGCTGATTACTTATTTTGATGCATTAATATGAATTTAATAGCTTAGCTGTAGGTGCCAAAGTCTTAAGATTTTTTTTTTTTTTCCTGTGCACAACTTGTCTATCAAACTGCTGAACACGTGTAGAATTAAATTACTAATGAATGATGACAATATGCCATATAAAAACAATGTTACATTGATTCATTTATTTGTTTACATGGTTGGGCAGGCTAATTTTAGGCAAAAAATCCATGATGAAGGCTGATTTATAGTGATTTGAACAGAAAAGCATATATTTCTCCCATTTCATATCAAGATAATGGTGAATTCTCTGTGAAGAAAGCACATCCTCTGGTTGTCCTTTGTCGTATGCCAAAAAGAAATATAATCTGAAGGCATTTTGCTCATTCTATCAAAAAAGCAAGCCTATTTTTTCTTGATGACTTTCATTATGTTAAGAATTGAGAAATCTGGATAATGCACAATAAATTGACACATATTTTTAAACCAAAAAGCCTTTCAGAAAACATTAAGAACCATATGTTTATTTTAGAGAAACACAGTGCCACTTTGAAATGTGTCTTCCTTGTTGTTGTAGGACCCAATTCATCACAGCACTTGGCTACTTACTTTAGCAGGTCATAAGCATTTGCTGAGGTCATTGCTGAGCAGGAGCCTATTATCCTGGTTTGCTATACCTTGTCCAGATGGGTTTGAGAAGGCCCTTAAACTACTTTAGGGATGCCCAGGGCTACTTAGAGAATAAGGACTGTTGAACTGTTCAAGTGTGGATGGCAGGATCTAGACTTTAAAGACAAGGGTGATAAATACCCTTAATTAGTGTGTTGTCATATTCTTTATTTTTACATTGAATTATCCCTGAGACAGACAAGGGCTTTCTGCGAAAAAGAGATGAAATGAGGATTAATTGCTAGGTTTCCTTCTCTTTTACAGTTGGTCCCTGGGCCTCGATCCAACAGTGGGGAGATTCCTAGGAGCCACATGGGCAGTGGGTGCAGGATCCCACCTATTGCATTTAATTTGTTTGCAAAATCCTTAAGGAGAATGCCTTGAATAGAAGTAAGACCAGTGAGAACGGCACAGCTCCACCTGACATTATATTGACAGCAGGTGGTAAATGTGGATAGAAGTGCCTGACTATCACTGAATAAAGCACACAGTCCATTCAGCATCAGCAGCTGTGTGATCGCTGGGGAGTTGTTTGGTTACATGTGGGTTTTTTCACATCTGTCATTTTAACTAAATTAGTAGTCTAAATGAATAGTGTCATGCACAGGAACGTTACATGGATTTATGACAGCTGATATGTATAGCACCTAGAGGATTTGGGGTCCGCGGAGCAGCGAATGGATTTCAGAAAGGCGTGATTTTCATCTGTGGTAGATATAAGCTTGATCCATTATTCATCATGCTATGCAAAAGAGAATTGAACATTGAGTTCACAGGGCAGTCTTCTGGCATTTCAGAAAGAAGAAAAAGGAATTTAAAAGAAAGATTTATATGTTTATGTTGCGTCTGTTTATGATGTGAGCAAAAGAAGTCCAATTTCCTTCTAATGAGATTATAGCAGGTGCAAGCAAATCCAACAGAAGGGAAGCTGTTTGTATAATATCTATACAGCATTTGGTGTGAATGTGGCAGGGAAATAGGAAGCATCCCTCAGCTGTGCTTTTACCCTCTTACAGTCCGACACCTGCATTGTGCTCTGCCACCAGATAGCAGTGCTACTGGACTCTGTGAGGTGTCTTCACCCTGGCTTAGGTAGCACAGCTGAGCTCAGCTGAATGAGCTGGGGAAGTGAGTTGCTTTTTGAGACTCATTTCACACTGTGCCTTGTTCTTCCAAGAGCCATGTTGCCTCAGGTGCTGCCATTGGGGAATGGTAGCTCTTGCTCAGGGGGCTCTTGCACACCTTGTTTAACTCAAGCTTGGATCCATTGCTGTCACCCATGGAAGTGTTACAATCTGTGCTGCTTCTCCACTGCCGGTCCTGCCTCACATTCTGTTTCACTGCCCCCTGCCAGCCAAAGAGGCAGCGAGCAAAGGGTTGCATCTTGCATGCAGATGTTGCCTCCTCCAGCCATTTAAGCTGAGATGCTGAGACGTGAGCAGGGAAGGTCCAGGAAGTGTCACACATTCTGCCTGGTATCACTAGCAGAGTGATGTAGTGGACAGTTGGAGGCAGAAACCTTCGAAAATGTCATTCCAAGAACTGCCAGAACTTGCCTATCATGGGTTTCAGGTTGTCTTAGTATGTACAGATGGTGAGGGTTAATTTCCTTTCTCCTCAGATTTGCACTGGTGAAACTCTATTGACATCCCTTTGATGTATTTCTGGTAATGAGAACAGAGTCCAGATGGGCAGATTCTGAACAAGGGGTGTAAGATTATTGATGTTTCACCCCTGTTTTTAAGGAACACATGGAGCAGTGTTACTTCAATTAAAATAAAAACTAATGAGTTAAGAAACTTTAATTGCATTTTAAAGGAGAGACAGACTTTCATTTTGAGTTTATACTTCAAGGTAAGAGAGGTGACAATCTACTTTTTGATTAAACAACTGAAGAAATCTCAGATCCTGTTTGACTAGGATATAAATGCTGTTCTTTAAAAGCTGCTACTGAAGCAGGTAATCTAGAGGATTAATTTATGATTACTGTAGAGAAATGCACAAATCATTCTTGATGGTAGACTTCATAATTTTCTCATGGGAAAAATGAGCTATTCTGTTGTCTTATAGTGTATTTGTGATAAAACAAGGTCTATTTCTGTGTAAATACATTTTATCATTTCTTCAGATTCCTAGTGTGATCATAATGATAAAGCAGTGCAAATACTGTCACAAACTGGCAGAAACCAGCCTGGCAGGAAATTCCAAATCCAGTGGCAAACTTCCACAGGCTATTGGAAATTAGCTGCTGTTCTGCTAAAACAGTGATTAGGAGTATGTCTTATGGGAAGAGGACTGAGTTTTTAATATGTAGACGTGCAGATGTGTTCTTGCCAAGTTTGCGGCATGACACTCATTTACCTTCGGGGAGAAGCTGAAATCCAAACTGTAAAGAAAAAAACAGGTTCCACAGGCAGGATCTGTGAAAAAACTTTTTTTTTTTTTTTCAGATACTGCTCTTGACTATTCTGAAAGGCATGTGGAGTTGTGCATTTACAGCAGTTAATGGCTAGATAAGTAAACATTGTAATTCTGGGGGAATTTACAACCCAGATTTTCTCTTTGCTTCTCTTTCCTTTTTACCATTATTTCCTCTGCTACTACATTCTTACCTGGTTTTGATACATGTTTTGAGAAATTGCTCCAGACTTGTCTACATAGACCTCTATTAATAGCTACTCACTCTCTAGGCAGGTGCTCTGATTCCATTGATAGAGTGTCTTTTTTTTTTGAATAAGCTTAGCTCAAGTCAGAGTGGACTTAAACTAATTCAGACTTAGTCACTCCTGTTTTGAAATAAGAAAGCCTATCCAAAAATTGATTTAGGAAAGACTCGTCCTTCTTTAAAGTTGACACTATCACAGTCTAAATACACTTTGTGGTGTAAACAAGCCCTCGGGAGCATGCCATGTGTTCTGAATTACATTTGCAAGCTTTTGTGAGTACTCCAACTCATGTTCATGTGCAATTCAAGATGTTATCACTTTCCCACCTTCTCTGCTATTTATCACAGCCATTCTGTCAGAAGTTCCTGCCAGGGTGGCAGATGACAGACTGGAGCACTGGCTCATTCAAGTCTTACCATTCCAGTTCAAAGGGTATTGGTTTGGCACAAAACCGATTTCACTCGGGAATTACACTGGACCGTGAACTGGAATGTAGTTGAGGATGCACATTCTATTATCTTGACTCTTTTGGGGGTGCTAAACTGTTGCAGGGGGGCAGCTGGATGCAGCACCATCTTCCCTGCTGCAGTAAGATTAATCAGGTGCAGAGATTTGTCAAAGGATGCCTGAGAGGTGGTGCGGCTCAGTACCTCACTCTGGGGTTTGGGTGTTACAGACTGTGTCCTCTCCCCCATCATTGTATGAGTGACCTTGCATAGTGTCTTTAGTACTTTTCTATAAAAGGTGAATGTATAACTTGGCCAAATTGGATCTGATTTTTCTTGAGAACAAGAAGAGAGCTTTTTCAGCCCCTGCACTAGGTTCATTTGAATGTCAGGTTTCTCTGAAAGCCAGTGAGGCTTTTCAGAATTCTGCCAAAAAAATAGCATTCAGAACTGTCTGTTCTCCTTTAACCTTGTTCTCAAAGCACAGCGACAAAAAAATTGTTCTGTTCCTCCTGAGCCTTAAAAAAACATTAATGCAAGCACTGAGCTCAGACACTTGAAATTTGGCTGTATTACAAAGGACTGAAAATGAGGCATTTGCCCTGGTAAATGCCTTAATAGAGGGGTCATTACCTGTGCGCTCTCTACGACTGGATTAAGCCCACTGCGGCTGAGGATGGATTGGACTAATAAACTCCAGAGCCTATAGAAAGCCCACAGTAGTCAATGGTGGGGAAAGCAATCAGCATGTGTGTTATAGTGTGAGCAGTACTGTAGGAAAGCTTTCCTCGCTCAAGGGTCCCCAGGTCAGGGAGAGGGTGGGCTGTTTGGGCAACTCAATTTTTCTTCAGACTCTTGCTTCAGTTGTCTCAAAAGTTGAAAGTGGGTATGTTAATTTGTTCTAGAAGCAGTCTGAGTTGCCTAATAGCAACTGCAGGTAAACCAGAGCCCATCCTGTCTGAGATTTGCAGAAATCTGGCTTGCTACTATAGTTACATTTCGGGTCAATCAGCTGCAGAGAACAACTCCTAGGGTGACTTTCCTTCATGCTGCCCAATATGCACATTCTTCTGTGGTCCCTCTATTTCTAGGAGAGCAGGGCGGCTTTGGCATTGCTTGCAGTTACCATTATGGAAAGTGTGTATCTGGTCAGAACAGATTATTGTGTCCGTTGCCAAGCCCAAAGCATACGTGTCCGTGTACATAGGTACAGCAAAACAGAACATTTGCACAGTATATAAAACCAAATCATGACTGTTTTTTGCAGGTTCAAGTGTTATGAACTTTCTTTTCACTGATCCCTGAGTGATGAATGTAGCTAAAGAGAAGGGACTGCTCATCTAGTCTGTTTGATCATACTCAAGGCTCTATATTGCCTATTTCACATACAAGTGCAGCATATCTATGCTGTGCAATATCAGGCTGTTTGAAGATACAATGGCCACACCTTGAGACTGGGTGTATTGATGTTCTGATGGTGCCATGCTCCAAGGAGGCTGAGTAGGTGCAGGGCCAGTTTAACTCTGTGTGTGTGCCACAGGAAAGACATGAGAATATTATCCTTGCCCAGGAGCAATGAAGTCTTTGAAATACATGTTATGGGGCCCCCTTAGGGATATCTAATATTAACATGAAAATATTCACAATGCTAATGGCTAAATAAAGCTGCAGCTGTATCCAGTGGATAGTCTATAGGTTTCTTCATCTCTTATTTCAGCTCAGATATTTTCTGTATTTCTCTTCATTGTGATATTTGGTTGAAGATGAGGACCTGAAGGAGAACCTCTTTGCTGCCATGCTAAGTCCAGAAGATTTTGTCTTTTGAAGAGCAAGAGGTCATTAATGTTTTTGGTACGATTGAACATACTGCACTTTATGTAGCCTGGTGCGTAATGGGAGAAGAGATCCTCTTTGTGTCTGTGAGAAGGGAATTATTAGTAGAATCACCACTTCTCTCATCACTTCTTTAGGCTGGTCAAGGCAACCCTGGGCTGACATTCAAACAAGTAGAAAGAAGATAGCATCATTCATATGTGCGTTTATTGTTGGGGGAAAGATTTTTTCTTTCTAGTCCCTTAACTCTGTACAGTGTGGTGTGTGCAACATTAGTCAAGTGGTTGCTAAACTCTTGACACCTCCTGGCTAGGCTAGCCACATCTCTTGTTCATGGAGCAGCTGGGGCTGCAGGAGCCAGCGCATGAGGCTGGTGCTTCTCTGCCAGTTGACAGAGGCAGCAGTTTGCCTGGAACATGCAAAGCCATAAAAGCAGCTGGGAGCCTTTCCCCCCTGGTCAAGTGGCTGTATTTATATTCACTAACCAGAAGCATGTGCAGGCATTAGAGAAATGGCTTTTGTTTTTTTTTAATAAAGGTCTTGTTGTTAGGACCTGTGATATGGTGGTATGTGGAGCAGATGTTTCAAGGACCTTTTTGTATTAAGTCTTTATTATATAGGTGCCTGCAAGTGTTGTGATTGCTATTATTAACTCAGACCATGTCCAGACCGTGTTCCTCTGTTCCCTGGGACTGGGGACATATGTATGAAGGACAAGTCTTTCTTAGGAAGGAGGATATTCTTATCCTTGGATGTACTTCTAGGGCAAGGGACAGGAACTAAAGGCAAAACTCTGAGAGTTTCAACTGCAGCGTGATGAAGTTCTAAACAAATAGCCACTCAGATGAGAAGACAACTCTTATTAGGTTGGGATCTTTCCTAATTGGGTGCCAACTTTTACTTCTGAAAAGTGATTTATGTGCAACATAATACCAAAGTAAATAATTCCTTTCAATGTCATGCTGTCTCTGTTTCTGAGATGCCTTTTAAAAGAGCAGTTATCTGTTGTCAGCAATAACATGCCCCCTGCCTTGTCATTGCCCCAGGTTATGGTTGATAAATTATTTTTTCTTCTTTTAGAGGATTTGCATGCAGGTTTCTCCTCCTTTTATACACGTGGCTAGCTGTCCATGTAAATCTATTATAATTCCAATGCAATGGGATTATAAACACCTCTTTCCTAGCCCAACTGTCTGCTGACTCTCCTTCTCCCAGCTGTTTTCTTCCACATTTCTTTGCCAAGCTCTATGAATATACTCTAATCTCTGGTTTTGTTTTTGGTTCTTTTAATGAAGTAGCGATTACTTTTCCTTAAGTGTCATTGCAATGGGATTTCATTCTTACTCACCATCTCAGCATATTTTGGTATGGCTGTCTGTGTTTCATATGTACACACCTACGTCTCTTCTAGATACTGCTTTTCATGCATTTTGATGTTCTCTAACACAATGTGGCAGTTCTCATCTATGCTTTCTCCTTTTTGCCATCCTCTCTCTTTTCTTCATGGTGTAACCTCCTTCTTACAGACCAGCCTGTACTTCCTTGATTTCTTTTGGCTTTGAACTCACAGGCAGGTTAAGGCTAGACACAATTAATTTATCCAAGAGCCTCTAGGTTGCTTTGTTTCAGTGTAATGAGCTCTTTTGCCAAGCCACAGAATCTGTGGCCAATCATTTCTCATCCTTCTGTCTGGCATGTACCTCACCTGCTGTCTCTTTTCTCTTATGTGTTTCTTAGGGAAGGTCTTTAATTTTTTTTGACATTACAGATAAGATTATTTCTTTCAGTTTTGGAGCTCAATCAGCTCAGTTTTTGTCAGTGGCATTTTTGAAGCTGCAAAGGAAATTTCACCCCCTCTGCAAATAGTACTCAGTTTCTTATTCTGCTGCAGGAAGATACCCCTTTCCTACAGTCTGAGGCTCACCCTTCTTAACGCCATTTTTTAAACTAGGTTGTAGTATTTCTTATATGCTTTCTTATTTTGGACATGGCCCAGAGGGATGGTTTTTAAAACACTAACCTGACATTCTACTGATAATGGGATTAAATGAAAGTATTTGCATAATATCTTCCAAAAAGATGGGCTTTGTGATAGATGACACCAAATACATTGCATAAAAATGCGAATCACTTGGAGGGGGAAAAAGTGCAAATAATTTGTAAAGAGATTAGAAGAGTAGAACAGACCTATGTCAGACATTGATATTGTGAAATGGTAGAATTTCATTATGTCAGTTGTTACTCATCATTTTACAGAAGCGAGCTACCCACCCTAACTTCCTTGTTTCACTACAGGATGATCCTATAACCAAAGAAGCCCAGACTAGTTAGCTTCAGAAAAAAAAAACATTTTGCAGTCACCTTTGGGGAAAAAAAAAGGAATATTAATTATTATGTTTTTGTATCAAAGGATGAATTTGAATTAATATTTTCTCCATCTTTTTGGCTTTACTTCAGAAGTACATCATTTGGTGAGAGGGGGGATTTAACAAGCTCTAGGCAAGCTTTGCTAAATCCACAGTATACAGGGTACTGGACGACATGCACTGGAATGCTGATTCCATGAGGCTCAGAGTCTTATCGCGTCTGCAGGCAAAGAGGAGAAATGCTTCTACATTAGACTTGCAAAATGTAACATGCAGTGCAGTACTTTCTGTCTGAACCGTTCTGTCAAGTTAGCATGATTAGATACTACATACACCCCATTTTGAATCATATTCTTTTTATTTTTCATTTTTGTTTTAAGAAAATGTAAGTCATATGCCTGTCCTGGGAATGTCCACAACAGTTCAGAGAGAATTTGAAATTGTCACATCAGCTAGAATAAATATATTAGGTTGATGGTTATTTGATAGCTAGAGCCAAGAAAAATAAAACATTCAACTCTTCATCCTGTTATTGGCCTACTAAGCTAAGACAAGTTAGCATTCCTTTTACCTTGATTTTTACATTTAGTGTGGTGCCTGTTCTTTTAATAGTTGAGTGCCTCTTATTCTTGTTAATGCACCTAATCTCAAAACATGACTCTGAGGCAGCGAAATGCTATCCTTTCCAAATGTAGACAGGAAACTGAAATGTAGAGGGTTATGTTCATACCACCAAGCATGATCAAGTAATATTTGACTCTGACAACTTTGGACCAAGACAGCAGCTTTAGAGAGCAGATGATGTGAATTGCCTATATCTCCATTGAATAATAATCACAGTAATGTCTGCTGTAATAAACACAATGTTTAAGTTAGCTATGTTTGAAAAGGGCTCTGCTGAGCAGGCCTCTGAAGAAAAAGTTTGGGTTTTTTTTTGCAAAGACATTTTAATATATAACTCCTACTGAAATCAAAGAGAAGGTCTGTGCCCCACGGACTTTGCTCTGGATTGCCCACTAGGTCTGTTGCACAACAAGGAAGTATCGGTGGATGCAGGTCTACAAAGATAAAAACCTTGTACTTGCTGTTTTCCTAAGTGGAAATAAGTGCCACCTGCCTGTAAGACATACAGGATATTTTTATTTAGTAATAATTACACCTTGACTAGGAATAAAAATGTAGGTCCCATTGTCTCTGTGAGGTCATGTGCAAACAGAAATGCAGAAGAAATTGCCAAAGCAACTGATTAACTGCTGCTACTTAGCTAATATTTGCTTCCTATCTCGGAAATGGCTTTTAAGCATGGAAGAGAAACTAGTGAGAAACTATTGTGCCTTGTGTGCTTTGTGCTTTGTGATGACCATCCTGTGGAAAGAACAGAGACTCACTGTTATGCTCAGAAAACAGATTTTTCTCCTGATTAGAGATCCAGGCTCCAAATTCAGAGGCTGTTTATGCTGACTGTACAAATCTGCCTTTAAAACTGCTCTTGCTTGCTACATACTGGAGCCTGTGAGTGTGGCCATGTGTGCTGCAAAGTTGCCCTCTCTGTAGCCAACAGGACTCCAGGTGCCCTAGCAAGGCTAGTGGGCTTGTATGTGCCATAGCCACCTGTCTTCAGGCAGTCTGCAGTCTGTCAAGACATTGTTGCCTGGATGGGGCATGGGCTGCCCATTTGGGGTTTGCATACACAGAGATGCGTCTGTACTGTTGGGTTGGTTTCCCTATTTCTCTGTGTTAGGCTTTCCCTTGAGGCTGCAAGTATCCCACTAAATGCATCCACCCTTGGGAATGATGCCTAGTCCACAGAAAAATGGCCTGTTTGCAGCCTGCTCAGAGCTCGTTCTTTTACAGCAGCCTGGTGGTTTCCCTCGTATCCACGTGGTAAAGCACTTGTCCTTTTGGGTCTCTTCTGGGTCTTTGGCTCTAAGATGTGAACATTGCTTTTCCGGGTGAACGTTTTTTGCTTGGTTGGTTTTTTTTGTGTGTTTGTTTGGAGCAGAAATAACTTGAGGTATGGGTTGCAGCCCACCAGAGTGGTATTGCCATAACAGGGGATGTGCCATGAAGGCGTATGGAAGGAATTTGTCAGTACAAAACCTGGTGGGATATTGTTGGAGGGCTGATGCAGACCAGGCAGGGTTGACACGGAACAAACTCTCTTCAGTGCCATCTTTTGGGAGTGATCTGATTCCAGGACTGGACTGTGTTCAGTTTTGGTTCTTGCTATACAAAAAAAGATGCAGACAGTCTGGAAAGGGTCCAGAGAAGGGCTACAAGGATGATTAGAGGACTGGAAGACCTGCCATATGAAGAAAGGCTGAGAAAAATGGGCTTGTTCAGCCTTGAGAAGAGAAGGCCTAGGGGAGACCTTATTACCATGTACCAGTACATAAAAGATGGCTACCAAGAAGATGGAGATTCCTTTTTCACAAGGAGTCACATGGAAAAGACAAGGGGTAATGGGTACAAGTTACTTTTGGGGAGATTCCAGTTGGACTCCAGAATAAAATTTTTCACCATGAGAACAATTAGACATTGAGATAATCTCTCAAGGGAATTGGTGGATTAGCCTACATTGGACAGTTTTAAGACTCAGTTTGACAGGGTGCTGGGCCATCTCATTTAAAGTTTTTTTTAAAAAATATTATTTTTCTTAAACTTAAGAGGTTGGACTAGATGATCCTCGAGGTCCCTTCCAACCTGGTATTCTCTGATTCTATGATTCAGGACTTCCCTCAGTTTTGTATGGAGAAGATTAGTTGGTTCACTTGGAAAAAAGGGGCTAGGAAGGAAGTGGCTATCATGCAGTATCAGGATGTCACAAACTGAGATTAAGCTGTGAGTTGGTGGACAGTGTAGGCTTACTGGTTATCTGCAATATGTATATGCTGGTTTGCACCTGAACTGTGCTCTGGAGTGGCCAGAGGTTTTTTTTTTCTCACAGTGCTGAGATAGTTCATGTCCCATAGCTGCTCTGGTGTGGGCCAGTCTTCTCTTCTTGAACTGGAGCTCAGGGCTTGAGCCCTTACAAAGACACTGTAATTACAGCTTCAGTCTCTCCATTCCTTTGAAAGGACTGTGATTTACCCAATGAAAGCAGACCAAGGTAACCTGGGAGAAAGAGGTCTGGATTCGTTGTCTTGCTCTGCCACCATTTTCTGTTTCTTTTTGCTTAGACATTATCACATGCTTTCCAGGTCTTGTCTTACACTGAATTATTAGCCTTGAAATCCTCCAGTAGAGATGCAGCTTCTGCTGTGAAAAAGTATTTTTGCAAGAATATGTTATATCTATTCACCACAAAGTGAACTACTTCTCAAAAAAGATGTTGCTGCCAGCCTTGTGAATGTGTCAGGAGGCTTATGCTTATGTGAAGCTGTAATAAAAATATGTTACCCTAATGGACTTGACTTCTCTGAAGAGTTTTCTAGTATGGATCTGCCCTAAGCCTCAGGTTTCCCATGTGCCACCCAGAGCTGATAGTGCTATGGTAAAACAAGAAAGCCCCCTGAGTTCCTCACCCAGGAGACGGGTTTCATATGACGCAGCTGCTCAGAAATATCGTTGCTCTTGCCTTTATCTCTACCCTCCAATTCTGGAAGGGAATAAAGGTCTCCTAGCCACTTTCTCCACTTAACTACAGCCATTTGTTGCTGACCCAGCAGAAGAACTAAGTCTGGCAAAACAAAGAAGGGTAAATGCTGCCTTGATGGTACAGGTGCTGAAAGGGACAAGAGATGGATGACATGTCATGGTCTAGGGACTTCTTGACTTCTTTTACATGTGCATAGGCATGACCATCACCTTAGTCCCAGATGGAATCTTCCTCCCAAACACCAACCTCATTTTCCTAGTGATCCACAGAACTCTGGAGAGAAATTATAATTTCTCTTGTAGCAAGTGGAGGTTTGCAGCTGACTCCGCCAAGCTGGTAGCTTGTTGAAAGTGGGAGATTCCCATGGTGGGCTGGATCCCTTGGGAACAGCAGGCAGCTCACTGCCTGTCATACAGCAGTGTGGTACAGCTGGGGAGTGTCACATTAACATTGCCTATGGCCTTTTTTTATCTCTCTGGATCAGTGCTCTACAGACAGGACAGTGAATTATTGTGGTCAGGTGGCATGCAGCTCCCCGAAAAGAGAGCAAGTGAGTAAGCATTGATGGGTACACTGTGTTAATGCACAAATAGACATTAATGGGTACATAGTGTTAATGTACAAGACATAACCCTGCTGGGAAGGAAATGGGAGGAAATAGTCTGTGTCCCACCTGTGCTATGTGAGAACTGAGGGAACTGAAAAGTTGTAGAGACCCCTGTGCATTTTACATGTTGTCAAAGGTCTACTGACCTTTGAAAAAAGAGGAGGATGTTTCTGGTGTGAGAACAGTCTAACCTGACCTGCTTTTCTCTGTACCTATGAAAACTAATAAATACCAACCAGACCTGTATTGTCTGCATAACTTAGAAGGATATCTATAAGAATTTTTGTGGTTGAGTCACAGTAAGAGGAAATGTCTATATACCTGTCCTATCAAATAAATACCTGATGTTCTGCATAACCAAGATTAAGATTAGATACTGCACCATATAGGAAAATTTTCCTGTTAGGAAATCTGATATAGCTGATTTCCGATGGTGAGTAATTGATATGTTCTTTGTACGTTACTAATTTGGCACCTATTATTACATGAATTCATGGCATTGCTTATCCAAAAACTTAAAAAAAATATAATGCAAGTTCCTTAAGGTTTGGTTGGGGAAATCCCCAGGCTCTACTATAAAAGACCTCCTTTGTCCCTTTGCTGTCACATCTGCTGGCTGAGAAGATGAAGCACATGCAGGTGGCTGTGCTGCTCCTCATGCAACACATGATTGCTCTGGCAGGAGCAATGGTGACAACAGAAGCGGTAAGATGGGGGGGGTCTCATAACCTGAGCTTTGTTGCCTTCTTGTCTTCTCATGTTATTTAGGTTGCTGAAAATTCTTTTAAGGTTACTGGAAAATTCTTAGGCAAATTGAGAACTCTGCATGGAGAAAGTTTAAAGTATTCCTCCATCCTCCCCCCAACTAATGTATGGGGACTGGGTAATAAATGTAAAAGTGAGGCACAGGTTTAAAATCAGAGTCAAATTCTGCCTTTGGTTAGATGAGTGCAACTCCCAGTGAGGATCTGAGTAGATATTAAATGCTCTGTGTAGCTTCTAATTAATTAGCAAGGGCTTATAGAAGGAAAGGATCTGCATCTTTGATGTGGAAGGAATTGGGAGGTGGAGGCTTTCCCAGTTGCATGACTTCTGTCATAGTCTGTGACCAGGCACATGAAAGCCATGCCAGGTGGTTTTTGTGGTGTGCTCTGCCTATTCCCTATAAAACTGTATCTGTTTGGGCAGGAGAGAAGTTCAAACCAAAGCCATCAATAAGAAAAAAACCCCAAACCAAAAGCAACAACAAATCCAGGGAGTAAGGGAGAAGAGAAAACTTTGGAAAAAAGAAAAATAATTAGTGAAAGATTTGTTTTGATTTTTTACTGCCTCTTTTTTTTTTTCTTTTCATTTTCTCTCTCTTTTTTTTTTTAAATTTAAAACTAGGCTTAAATTATCAGAAGAAAAAGTTTGCAAATAGCTTAACAGCTCTTCCAAAGGAAACAAAATATTTTGGTTTTGTTTCACAAACAAAATCATTTTGGTTTTGTTTGACCCCAAATGACTGCCTTTTGGTATTTTTTAGTTAAAACTTGAAAAAAACCCAGCCATTTTGTCACTTCCAATGACTTTCTGATTTGTTCGATTTAGTTACAAACCAGAAACACCCCGTGTTCCCCTAGTTATATTTTTTTAAGTTTTGGAGCACTGTGGATGCAGGCAGTGAAGTCAGCATCTCTTGGGAAGGTGCTTTTACCTGCTCAAGTAAAGAAAAGTTGCAGGATGGAGGAGTAAATGTATGTTGGAAAGCTGAAGGTAGAAAGCTCAACACGGGAGAAATTTTTCCTCAGTCTGCTCAGCTTTAAGCTAGTCCCCAGTTCATGCAATTTACACAATTTGTGATGCTCTCTGTCCTACCATTGTAAATTGCTACCAGCTGCCCCCCTCCCACACACCCCCTCCCATGTTCAGGGTAATCATATGAGCACACAGAATCTTGTTCCAATGGGTTTATTTGACAAACTGCCCCACAAAAGCTTGCTTACTCTGTGCCCTTTAATAGACCTGCCCTTTGCTGGCCATTTGTAGTTCCCCACCATTCCCTGTCTCAGGAATGGGGCTCTGGCTGGCATTTGGGAAATGCAGAAAGACCCAGGGGGGGAGTGTCCTGTTGTGGGGGAAGACCATTTGATGCTCTGTCTGTTACACCATTTGACACTGGGGGTGTCTTGCTGCAGTTCCCAGTTTGCCACAGATGTTGTTGAGACCCCACTACAGATGACAGTGTGAGGCATCACAGTGATGCATTGTGCTCTGCACACTATGTGGGGATGGGGTAGATCTCTAGGGACACGCAGTACAGGGCCAGGGTGACAACTGCTCTCTTTGCTGTGGCAGTAAGGCAGGCACCAGCCACAGATGAAAGTTAAAAGGAGATATATATAGTCTTACTACATAAAATACTCTGAGGGTGGACCTGGCTCTACCCTTAGCGGTGTGGCGGTTTTCCCCAGCACTCCCTCCCTGAGGTGGGATGATGTTCCCTTCATGGTGCTGGTAGCAGAGTGGGACACATGCCCCAGTTGTCACAGCTCACAGCCTGACAGCTTGGCTTGAAAGGGACAGCGTGTCCTGTGCTGAGAGGCTGGAACATGAGCTGGGCAGTGAGGAGTGGACATCCCTGCTGGGATGACAGTAGTCTTTGGATTTAGGGCAGGGGGGCACAGTACTGTCATTTTAGACTGCCATGTGATCTGCCAGGGCTACCTGTCAGAGCTCCAGCTCACACCTCCCGGGCAGGGTGAGCATTCCCTGCCTTGCACTGGTCACATAGAGTCTTTCTTCAAGAAGAGGTGTCTATGAAGTGACACTATGCCTGGGGAAACACCGTTTGCCTCAGCAGCAGATCAGAAAAGCCTCATTTTACAGTTGCTGGGGGTGGCTCCCATAATAAAATCAAAGTGCTTTGGAGCTGCAGTATGGGAGCTAACTGGTGGGGATGAGATGGTACCATGTACAGTAATTCACACTGAAAAAGACTTTCTCTTGCTTTTTAGATGCCTCATCTTAATACAACACTTCCTTATCTAACTCAGCCGAACAGGACGACTGGCAACCTGCACAATCCCCCAAAGGTATAACCATTATTGGTTTTCAATGAAGTCCAGATAAGGGAAAAATTAGGAACCTCTGTCCCATTCTTTAAATGATACACAGTCACTCAGAGACTTAACCCTGATAGAGGTATGTCAGTTAAGATGCTGAGGAAAAAAAAAAGCATTTAGGTGATGTGTATCCAGGATTTTAGGCAGTAACAAATTCCTGAAATCATCAGTGCTGCTGCCATGTCATTCAATGCCTTAAGTCACATCCAGAGCTCCAGCATTATCCTTGTGACTCTTGAGCTGGACACAAGACTTGACATGGCTGGGCTTGGGGGGGTTTGATAGCAATGTATCAAACAGTCTGGAGGTTACAGCCTCCATGGAGGAAGGGAAGACTTCTTTTCAACTCTGTCTTCTCATCTAAACCAGAACAGGGCCTTGAAACTATCTTCTGAGAAGTGTCCATTTGTGGTTGCTGGGGGTGAGAAATCTTGATTCTTCATGTTATACTTAGTTCAAATTTTATTCAACTATTTGCTGATAAAGGGAATTGAATCTGATTTCTGTGCCTTCTGGTACAGTGCTCAAGTACATGGTCTGTGGGTTTCAGGGGTTGGTTTGTTTCCCTCTCTCTGTGAATGACAGCTTAATAACATGTTTGCTTTGGAGCAGATTCAATGGGACACACTTGCTTTGAATGGCTCTGCAACCTAGTCTCAAGAACAATTTTCCAAAGCACAACTCCGGATGAGGTTGGAGATGGTAGACAGCTTGATGACAGGTCTTTGTTGTTCAGGCTATACCAGTGTTGCATGTGGGATGTGTAGAAGGACCTCTTCTGTGAGAGTTAAGTCTCAGGCTCCAGTATACAGTTTAGAAAGTTAAATGGAGTCTGGAGTCTCTTTCTGAGTCTCAGTAGCAGGACCTAAACCTCATCCATCTCCTTGCCCAGCTGAGGTGGCCTCTGTCCCTGCTGTCACCTCTGTCTCTGCCATCTGGTTTTTGTAGATTCCATTTCAGGATGAGCAAGTAAATTCAAGCTGTGAATGTCACTGGGCTACAGTGTAGCTGGAAATTGAGCATTGAAATGGTTCAGCTGGAACCCTAAGTCCACATTTAGGCACCTGAATAAATTTCCTCATTTCCAGAAAATTGAGTGCCATCTCCTACTCCTTTTCTTAAATTGAATGGATGTGGAAAAGGAACATTTCTTATAGTTTCAAATATGTATATGTAACAGCTTAATTTTACAGAGTGAAATGTTGCTGTCAAGTCCTTGCTGTAGGCTAGGACAGTTTGCTCTCTTTTAAGCATTCAGTGTAAATTATTAAACTTTAAGAACCATACAACTTCATCAAAAGTAACAGCCTATCTTGTGCATTTTTCTACAGGATGAGGGAAGACATTTTTGTTATACAGTTGTCATTTGACTGGTATATTTTGATTGAAGCACTGACTGACCCAAGGGAATTTTAACTAAACAATGCTTCTTTGGTTTTGTCATCATCAAGATCTCAGTGTTTGTAATGTCAGTGCAAGAATGGAGGCAGTTCTATCTGCTCAGGCTGTCTGCTCTTTTAGAGAAAGTATCTCTTGGCTTATATCTAAGCTGCACTTACTACAGTGGAGATCTGCCTTCAACTCAAGGCTCTCTCCTAACACAAATTTTCAAATAAAATGATTGTTTTTCATGGAGAGTTTAAATGCACAAGCTGGAGGGAGTTTTGGGAGATCATCTTAGTACATTTATGAATTGTTTGTTTAGCACATGAAATAAATATGGTACCTCTAGATAAATTGAGGGCTATAGTAAAGATTGTAGTTTATAGCAGAATAACAATGTATAGTTCAGACTATACCATGTATGAAACATACATATTTGTAGTATACACTATGCTATACTATGTATAGTATACTCAGTCTTAGTGTGTATATATATGCAAACATGTTATATTTGTGTTATACACAGAAGGGATAGACTGCAATGCCTTCCACAAAAAAAAATTAGCATGTCACTGAACAACAGTCTTATAGAAGGTCCCATATAATCACTAAGCCACATTTATACTCTCCCCCCACCCTTCTGTTTCTTTTCTTATTGCTGAGCAACTTGCCATTCCAGTCGTGCTCATACACACAGGATTCGGAGGTGCAGAATTATCTAAGTGACTCAGGAACCTATTTGTCAGAGTAATTTAGGTACTGATAGCCTGATAGCCATATAGAATGATAGAATTGTTTAGGTTGGTAAAGACCTTAAAGATCATCAAGTCCAACTGTAAAACTAGCACAGCCAAGTCCACCACTAAACCATGTCCTTAAGTACCATGTCTACAAGTCTTTTAAATACCACCAGGGATGGTGACTCCACCACTTTCCTGGGCAGCCTGTTCCAATGCTTGACAACCCTTTCAGTGAAGATTTTTTTTTTCCCCTAATACCTAATCTAAACCTCCCCTGGTGTAACTTGAGACCATTTCCTCTTGTTCTATCACTAGTTACTTGGGAGGAGAGACCAACACCCACCTCACTTGTCTCCTTTCAGGTAGTTGTAGGCAGCAATAAGGTCTCCCATGAGTCTTTTGGAAGCATAAAAATAGATTGCAGTATGTTCTCAGTGGGATTTTCAGAAGTGCTTTGGTAACCTACCTGGCAGGGAAATAAATGGAATTTATGTGCTGGGACATTCTAGAATGCCATGAGATACTTCTCTGCATCCTTTCATGTTAAATGTCTTCAGCACTCTGCCTATGAGTGAAGTTTTAAGGTCTGTGGTACTTGAATAACACAGATAAAACGTCTTTTCATGCCTGCTTTCAAAATGAGATGCATGCTGTTTGTTGTGGTTGCAGTAAAGAGCTCGCCAGAAGTGTGAACTGGGATAATTCCTGCTTGCTGCTCTTCTCTCCTTGAGCTCTCAGATCAAGACAGCTTTGCTGCTGGCCATCGCTGTGTGTTCTGGGCTGGTTTGGTGGTGAGGAAGTTAGCTGAAATCCCTGTGAGAAAGCAAGGGAAAAAGTGCTGAAATGTCAGCTTTCAGGAGATAGTTTTGTTGTTTTCTTATTTATTTTTAAGAAGGGGAGAGAGAAAACACATGAATAAGACCAGGATTTCTGCAAGGCAGGAGGAGAGATTATAGAAAGAAGTGCATTTAAAGAGCAAGCCAGTAGCTTCAAAATATGCAGCTGCATTGATGTGTGTGCCAGAATATTTTAAAGTAACATCAAGTATCTTTCTTAATAAATTTGTGATAGGTTTATGAACCAGGTAATGTTTTTTTGTACAAAAAAAAAAAAACAACTGCTCCAAACATATTCAGTATTCAGCCCAGTGCTTATAGAAAATTATTTGCTTTGGCTATAAATTATGGCAAGATCATGAATTGCCAGCCCTGACCTTTCCATACACCATACGCATTACTCCAGTGGTGATGCTTTGAGCACGCAGATAACCAGGACAAGGCAATTCATGTTTAGTATCAGGGGCAATAGCTTTGCAAACTATCCACAAATGTGAATGGGCAGGCTGTGATGTGCGGGTGTTATGTGCAGTATTTTGTAGCACCTTAGGCTCACCTTAGGCTGAGCCTGCATATTTAATTCATCACCTTTCAGGGGTGTATAATTAAATACATATGTCTGTTTGCTGGGGCTGGCTGAGAAACTTCAAATGAAGCATTTTTTCTTTTCAAAATGTTCCCTGTTACTAGTTCTGTTTTGGTGCTTTCATCTCTATGGAAGGAAATGACTAGATCTGATCAATTCAAATGAACAGAACAGTAACTGTAAGACCTAACTTACTAAGTTATCATTTTCCTGCTGTTGTGTGCTTTTGTACCTGCTGGAAATGTTCTTTCATTATGTCAGGAACATTGTCCACATGATTGGGAAAGTAAGGACAATTCTATGAATTCTGTTTTTCCAATGGTAAACTCCTTACAGCAATATTTAACTATTTTCAGAAAGATTTGTAAGGATGAGTCATAAAAATTGCTAGATATTTTGAGTTCCTTGGAAGTAACAGGTGAAAGATGGCTAGTAATGAAGTTGTTGATCTCATGATTGTCACAGCTCATGTTGTTGTCAGCCATTAGGTACTGTTTCTGGAGAAGAATATTAACACTTTTTTCCTAACTGATTTGTCATTGCAGCTCTTTGCCAGTGTGCCTGGCTCTGTGGATGATGAAGGAACTTGTCAGTGCTCTGTGTACTTGCCGGATACCACCTTTCCAGTTCAGAAGGCTGAGCAATTGGAAATTACAGCCACAAAGCTCTCGGAGAAATTTGAGATAGAGCTTTCTCAAGTAAGGTGTTCTTTTCTCATAAATATAACAACTGTATCTTTGCTGCAGAATGGTTGCCTGTGAAAAAGTACAGCAATAAGTGCTTTTCTGTGATGTGTCTTTCAAACAGAGGGAAGGAGGGATCTCTGTAAGAATAAGGGGAAGGGTGATTAAATCTGAAATCTTTGCATGTCGTACCTTTGAGTATCCTTAGGTCTGTTTTCTAGGCCTTTGCAGCTAGAGGCATACGATACTTTTGGAAGAATGGTTAGGTTTTTCCTCTTTTGGCTCAGTTTTACTGGTTTGTGATTGCTCCACAGAGCTATAGGAAGCCAAGCCTTCTGCTCTCTCATGTGTTGTTATTTGTATCAAGCCAGCAAGATTGTTAGAGGGAAATGAAGAGAAAGAGGAGAAAGGTCACTGCAGCCCAGAGTGAAGAAGTAGGTGAATATTTGCTCCTTCACTTCTTCTGCTCTCACAGATAAAAAAAAAAATAAAAAAAAAATAAAAATAAAAAAAAAATCTTCCTTGTCAACATCTGAAGCTGTGGCAGTGAGACTGCTGAATTATGCATTGCTGTTGAAGGCAAACGCACCTTACACTACTTTGGTTGCTTATTGCATGAATTCAGATCCATTTTTTGAGCAACTTGGGCAAACCTACACATGTTGCAGTATACTGGGTGAAGTTGCCTGAGGACAGAAATCTATCTTTGATTTTCAATAGTGGATAAATATTCAGGATTCAGATTAGGTGTCCAGCAGAAAGTGTTTTCCTCAGGAACCAAGCATCTTAAGAAATGAAGTGTCCTTGAATTAATCAGCAGAAAAGGCACAGCATTAAATTATAAATTCTAACTATAAATATTCATAACCCTGCTCTGGTATAATCAAGAACAGATAAGAAGTTATGCATAAAAACACAACAACAGGCGGAGGATCCTGTGGTAAGATCTTTCAGTTCAAACAATTTGTTTTAAAAGAACTGGAGCTAACAATGGAACACATTCAGCTGTCAGCAGGGATACGAAGGGCAATCTGACAGAAGTCGCACTGCCTCTAAGCACAGGAGTTACCTGATCCCTTCCAGCATGGAGGTGTAACTCAGAGCTAATGATCCATGAAAACCACTGAGATTTCAGGTCCCCATACTGTTCCCACTGTGGTCAGTGCCAGCGTTTTAAGTTAAGTGCACTCGGACGGGATCAGTACTTTACCAGCACTTTCCTCAGAATGGTGCACGTTTACTTTAGGATGTATGACTTACCTGCTAGTTCCATGTAGATCTGCAGAGCATCTCAAGTGCTGCTTGACCTCTCTGTGTGGACAACCTCAGATCTCCTTTGGGTTCAGACATCTTGCTGATGTAAAGACACAGGTTACTATAGATACAAACTGGACACCTAATTTTAGGTATCTGAAACTCATCTCTAAATTCAGGGCAAGATGAATTACCATTGTGGACTTCAATGCCTAGGTTGCCTGCCGGTATCAACTGGTGTAACTGTATTGTCATCCTTAGCTGCGCAGCAGTGTACTGCAGTGTAGACTCTGACCTTAGCTTTCAATTCTCGCTGCAGACAGTGAAAATTTGTGACCTAACTCGGGCTTCATTGAATTTCATCCTGTCGAGACCAATCAGCCAAGCAGTGTTACAATGCATCTAGTTAGATAAAGTGTGACATATACTTTGGTGTGATATAGCCAAAGAGACACTTTGGGTCAGAAATGAAAATAAACAGATTGCATTTTGGTGTAACTCTATGTGTGTAAGATTTCTCGGTTATGTTGTGACGCATGAGTCTACATGCTTAAAAATATTTCACCCCTTTCCAGTTGTGGAAAAAATCCTCCTTATACAATCCTGTATATTACTGTAGACAAGATAACACTCACAGAAAAAAAAAAAAGAAATAATGAAATGGATGAAAGCTAAGCTCTCATTATTGATCATTATTTGAAATAATCCTGAGCAAATTCCTAGGGAATCACACTCAAGCCTAATCTAGACTCCCCACAGGGATGGGAATTTCTACTGAGTCCTTCCTTTTTTTTGACTCGCAGAATATATATGCTTCTGTCACTCCTCTAAAGTACCTTTGAATCTCATGGGAGCTTTTCCTGGGTAAGAGTTGAAGGATTGGACCCTCTTAAGGATGCTTTCCATGTGCTAGAAGTTCCAGATAAACAACCTGATTGAATCGTTAACCTTTTGCCTGATTGTAGGCTAATTCAAAAAGCAAGGGGGTCCTTTTATAGAATCAGCAGGCAAGGAAGCTCACAGATAAAGAGATACTCTCATGTGCCAAGTGAGTACAAACTGTAGGCTGAAAATACCAGATTAATTTTTCCTCTGTCACATCAACCTTTGCCAGCATAATTATGATTACAGAATAAAATTAACCTTTCAAAGTAAGGTGGGAATTGGCTGCTCCTCTCAACAGGAAAGGGGAGAGGACACCTCCATAACAGGGATGGATCAGCATATGATCCCGAGGAGACAAAGTGCCTTTCAGAACTTGGCTCACAATGACTGCAACATCCTCACGTAACAAAAACAGTAGAAAAAAAACATGCCTGCCCTCTTCCAGGAACAGCTGTTTTCAAAACAGGTTAACCTGCAGTGGAATTCTTCTCAGTGTCAACTTGCAAACTGCTTGCTAACCTTGCTCCTTACAGATCTGTAGAGGTCAAGCCTGCCTGAAGCCAGTATCCTGGGCTGAGTGATAGAATTGTTGTTTTTGTCACTTCTTTCTTATCTTCCCTCAGTCCTATCACTTCTTTTCTTTCATGTCTTGCACTTTTGTTCCCCCTTCTGTACTCTCCAGATTCATGCTGGAGAAGTGTCTGTTTGCATGCTGCAAAGCCTGTTTTGATAAATACCAATTGCATGTAAACGACACAGTAAATGAGCACTGCAAATTCTTCCTGCCCTTTTCATTCCACTAGGGTGACAATGCTTGGAAAGAAGGCAAAACTGAAACAGGATTTTTTTGTTCCTACATATGCCTCACATGGCTCCATTCTCTTCCTACAAAGGGCTAATACATGCCCTATGCACTCATCATAACCTGCTTTAGGCTTTTATGACAAAATGTGGCAGCAATCAGTACTAGTTATTGGTCTGTATCCCTAAATATGGGATATGCACAGAAATTCTGTGCCAGCCTTTCAAGAGACAACAGCCAATCCCTAGCAGGTAGATGCAGTAGAAGAGCAGGGATTACAAGCTGCTTAAATCTATCTGCCAAGCAACAGAGCAACACCATGTTCCTTTTTCAACTGATATTTCTAAACTACAGAAACTCCTAAGCCAGATCTGAGCAGGTGGGAATGTCCACACAGGGCATTTCAGTGCTTGACATATGTGTTGGATTTGTTTGCAAAAGCAGTATAGAACTGTTAGAGCAGCACTACTGAGAAAATTATATTTGTCCAATAATTTGCCAAGGGAGCTATTAGCTTAAGTTCATTGCAATGCTGGTGTGGCTGTACAGAGCACTGCAGAGTCCTGGCGCTAGTTCAGGCTCAACGTTTGTGGATATCTCTCAGCTATACTCCACTGGATGGTGTTGACATGTCCTTAAATGACCTACATGGTTGACTGAGTGAAAAACCTCTGATGTTGGAGTAGAACTTCAGGTCTGTGTCCTGCAGCACTGTGCAATCAGGGCTGAGATAACTATGAATGCCTTGTTCCAGCCCTCAGCATTTTGTCCCGGCTCTCAGAACCCTGGAGAAAACTCAACATTGACAGTTTTTTCACTAATGAATAGCCATCACTAATTCCAGCAGTCTGTTTATTTCAGTCGTTTGTAGAGTTGGTCTGTACTGCATTATTATTACTACTATTATTATTACTACTATTACTGGGAGAAAGGTTGTTAATACCTAGATAGATTTCCAAATATGTCTGTGATATATGTAGCTTCACACAGCAATGCAATTTTATTCAGGCATGGGCTTGCTTTATATTTCTCAGGCTGTAATCATGTATTCTTTTCCTTTTTTTTCTTTTTTCTTTTTTTTTTTCTTTTTCTTGTTTGTTTGTTTGTTTGTTTTGGGTTTTTGTTGTTGGTGTTGTGCAAACTCTAGACACACAGTTTAAATATTTACCTTTGAAGATTTATATCAGAAGAATTTTTTTTGAGAACATCTTCCAACTCCAAACTGATTTTGGTGATCAGTGAAAGTGTGAGGTCCAACTACATCTGGCTTTTCTAAGAACACCGTCCAGTTCTTCCTACTATTCCCTCCTGAACAGATGGTGACAGCAAGGACAAGAGATCCCAGCTGTCTCTGTTGCCAGCCAGTTACAAGGAACTAGGCCTAAGTCTTTATATGTTATTATTTTTTGGTTTCTAATCGTAATAAATAGCTTAGCTTGTTGTTAGCCTGGCTTGACCCGGGATATCTAGAGCATCCAGTGTTAAAAGTCAGGATGCTTCTGCCACAGTCTATGAAACTTGACAGTCTATATCAGAGCAGCTCAAAATATGGCTGCACACATTTAGAACAGAAAATTTGTTTCAAATTCTGATTTAAATGCATGGGACTGAGCTGCCTGGTTTTGCTGTAAGTTATGTATGCAGAGGTTTGGTAGTAGGTTCAGATTTATTGTGTAGTTGTGCTACTACTGAAAATTATACTTTCAAAATGAGGGTATTCTCTCTTACGTTTCTCCTTTTTAAGCCACAGTGCTAAATATCTTATGATCTTAAAGGATCCTTTCTGCTTTTCATGAATTTTCATGCCATGATCTCCCATACCTTCTTTTTGGTACACAAAGGATTCAATCAAAATTAAAAGTGTGGGGTTTTTTGGGTCCCCTTCCCAGGGGCTGCTACCAGAACAGAAAAATGGGAGGATGGTCCATGGTCTTCACACCATTAAAGGATTTTAGATGCCATTCCAGAGGCAAGAGGGAAAAATACTGAGTTTCATTTAACATTAAGATAATGCAAAAATGTTTGAGAGGATGTGAGGAAAAAAAGTCTTTCAGTCAAAGAAAGGGTGCTGTAGAGAGAGGGAGTTGTACTACAAATACCATCTTGGAGGATAAATATGGAGTTACCGGTGCAACAAAATAATTATATTTATTCCTACTTCTTACCTTTGTCAATTTAATTATATTGTTTTAAGAGAAAACGGACAAAACCTTTATGGGAGAGAAATTACATATCTTTCCCAAAGTGTTAAATTTCAAGGAACTAACATTTTCCAAGGAATGTCTCAAATCCATATAATATTCTTAACCTTCTGCATCAAAATGCTTGTGCTGTGACCTTTACCTCAGAAGATACATGTGTGAAAATATATTTATCTGGACAACTATTTAAGGGTTCAAAGGCTGAAAAGGTTGCTATGTAAATTAATTTAGCTAAAGCCCGCAATGTATTTTACACTTTCAGTTAAACCAGATTTGATTTTTAACAGTGTGTTTAAATACTTTCCCCTTGCCCAAAGACAAACCCCAAACCAGTTCTGCCAGCTTTTGGCAGCTGGCAACTTTTGGCAACAACACAATTCAAATTTACACAGGGCAAAACCCTATTTGGATTCAGAGTTAAAAGGAAATAGAGTTGAAAAACTTGGGAAACCTTTACTGCATTTTTCAGCTTCGTTGAGTTGCTTTTGTGAGATAGTACACTGCAGATTTCCTAATAAAATTTTCACCAATGTAAGTTCTTGGCATACTGAGGATAAAATTAGCTCACAGAGACAATATTGTCAAAGAATAAAAAAATGGAAGGCTGCAAGTAAAATTTTGCCTTCAGTTATCCCCAGGCATTCCTGAGGGGATTTTGTGGAACTGCCAACAATAAATGAGGGTTAAATTTCACATTTTTTATGTATGCGATGAGAATTTCATTTCTATAGTTTTATGTGAAGAATACATATATCAAGTATGTGGAAGTTATGATTGGCACACTCAGAAATATAATAAAGATGTCAAACAGGCTTGTCTTATTTGCTAACCCAGACTTGAATATGCATCATTTTTTTCTTTTTTTAAGGTTAGAGTATACTCAAAAATGATTGAACTGTATCAGCAACGCATCCATAATCTAACCATCAGAGTGGAGCACATGGAGAAGAGCAGTGTATCTTACACAGAACTGGACTTCCAGTTACTGAAAGTCGAAATCAGTGACCTAGAGAGACTGGTCACTCAGCTGAAATCCAGCCTTGTTGGAAGCAACGTCATCGTTGAGCAAATATTTTTGGAGGTATTGCCAAAGTCTTAATTAGCCACAGAGGGTTCAAACATACAGATAGTCTATTCTCTCTTTAGTGTTTAAGTTGAGGAAATGCAGCCTGTCTCTACTGCAGCTAGTGGAATTATTTTAGCATTTCATCAGCATAAATTAAAACTTGACCTTAAATGTATTAACAACTTTTTCCTTGATATAGAGCACAGAAAAGCAAAGAAACGCCCAAACAAATGGAGACCACTTTATTTTTGCCAAATATCTGCCTGAAAGTTAACAGTTTTTCATAGTGCTAAGCATACAAGCTGATTAAATTATTATAATAAAGATTAATTTATAGACCCCCATGCTTGAGAACCTCTGTGCCTTAACTTAGATAATTAAAAATTAGCTTCTGGTTGCTAGGGCAGTGGCCCAATCAATATGAAATCAAGAAGTGGGAAAGACTATCACCTTCCCAGCAGACTATAAATCATTTTTTCAAAATTGTAGTTAATCACTCACCTAAAGAGAATAATTACTTCAGATGGAAAATGAAATACTATTTTCTCCCTTGTCCTCTAGATCATCAAGTACATGATTAAGAACATTATTTATCTTTGCAAATAAAACTTCCAGATACTTTCGTAAGACTGGAATAAGTACTTTTAAAATATAATAGCTGGTACTTGCCTAAGACTTACTGGATATTTTTACACTGCGTATAAAGTAATGCTGTATTTTTGCATTATGTTATACAACTGAGTGTTAAAGCATTTCCTTGGGCTCACATGCCTCTGCTGGAAATGTAAAGTTCAGGCTAGCAGGATAAGGCCTATTTTTAGCAATATTTCTTAAATCCTGTTCTGTAGCATCTTCTGTGGTATCATCAACCCCGCCTGCAAATATCTGTAAAATGAAGTCGACAGAAATTCAGACTTCCTCTCTTTTTTTTTTTTTTTTTTTTTTTTCTTTTCCCCTCTAGATCACAAATCTGACTGTACTGGTAAATGAACTAGAATCACTGGACAAAAACAATATCCTTGCAATTCGTCGACAAATTGTGTCTCTGCAGAATCGATTGAAAGAATGTGAAGAGATCACAAATAAAACTACAGTAGCCCCTTATTTCCCACCAGGTAAGTGTTTCTGTTGTGTATCAGATGAGAAACAACATAATAACTTGGGAAAAAAGTAAATGTAGAGCTTTCCCTTTGTTAATATTAAACACAATTGTAATGATACAACTTAGCTCTTGAAAAATGGAGCAGACAGCTCCTAATGTTTCATCAATGGGTTCAAAAGGAAAACAAGGGCAGGAAACAAACTCTTCCAGACACAGAAGCTGTTTTCAACTGGAAAAAGTTGTAATCTTCCTCTCACAGTGTGAAAAGCACATCTCTACCTTCCTTCTATTTTAGAAAAGAATTATCTTATTTATTTATTTATATTTTTATTTAAATTATGTGGGTTTTTTTGGCCAGCTTTGTTTTTTAGCAGTTCCTGTGAAAGTGACCTGTGTCATGGCAATTTTACTCTAATGCTGCTTGGGAAATGTACGAGCAACAGCTGATGTACTAAAGCTGTTGGCGTGCAAGCTCCAGAAGGTAGCTTTGCATCAAGATTACTTTTGCTTCACAGGCAGAAGATTCTTCTAAATCAGAAGGTCAAGAACCCTAGGGGGAAATTCTGGTCTCAGGAAAATAAGTGGGAGCTTTATTACCTATTTCAGCAGAACTAGGATTTTATCATATTCTTAACTAGGAAAGGTTGTGTTCTGGAGCTTAGATCAGTGGTTCCCGGTGTGCACTTTATGTAACAGTATCAACAGTCACAGGGCATGTGGTAATTAGGTTACAGTAGGAATAATTTTTGTCTTGACATTGTGTTGAGTTTGAAAAAATCCATTGTGAGTGAATCAGAGTCTGAGAAATTTTGAGAACCAGATATGATACACTGGAACAAACTGTTTATGAAACACTAGTTTAGGTTTGCCAGATCTATCACCCCACTAGCTATCAGGCAGGAGGGTTTATCAGACTGTGTTAATCCCTTGAGTGTTTTATACACTGGAGGTTCCTTTTGACAGAGTATTGTGAGAAAGTGCTCTGTTGTATACAATACCTTGGGGAGGGATCCTGCTTTTTCATGTAAGCTAGTTAACAGTCAGCTAGAGGAGCCCATAAAAAAGGAGTAGTGGTTTCCTGCTTGCAAGAAGAACAGATTTGCACCTACCAGCATTTAGTGCTCATCACCCTGGAGTCAGCTAGTTCAAACATCTCATTGGAAAGGTGAAAGGCAGAAATACAAGCTTCCCTTAGGGTCATCAGCCTTTTCTATTGAGATCTCCCTAGAGCTTCATGGTGGTGCAGGCAGTTGCTTCACTTCTCTGACAGGATGTGCGAGTAACACCTTGTCTGGGCATCAGGCAGAAGGGAAAGCTGAAGCAGAAACCTTCATTGCAAAATCTTGAGGCCCTTCTCTGATCCTTAAGGACGGGCTTAAAACGTTTCAGTTAAAAAAAAAAAAAAAAAAAAAAAGCAATGTTTTCAAGTATTTGAAGGACATCTCATTGATTTATTGAGGGTGATGGTGTGTGGAAAGAAACAGCCTTTTTCTCTTCAAGCCTACAGCAAGCCTTTGTTTTGGTGAGAAAGTACTGAGCTCTGGAACAAGAATACTGTGTCCTTCCATGAATGATAGAGGAAGAGGCTGCTTTTACACCTGTGTGGTCAGCAGGAGTGTCTTTGGGATGTAGGAGCTTTCACAGAGTGGGAAAGGCAGGTTCACAGTGTAGCCCCACACAGAGATAGGCACATCATGCCTAGAACAGGATGATAGCTCTGGGATGGGTCAATGTAACCAGATAGGATTGTGACTGTAATAGAATCATTTAGCATTGGTTCTTAGACCACAGTGGGGAGATGGATAGCATTTACCTGGGACCAAAATGATATTGCTTTAGTATTCATTGCCTTAGTCCTGAATGGTGTTTCAGCTAGCTCAGGCACCTTTGCATGTCACTGCATTGAGAGAGAAGCACAGAGCAGGAAATAACCTAGAAGGCCAAAACCACAGGTGGTGTGAACAACAATAGCTCCATTGACTTCCAGAGAATTACTGCCATTGAGGACATCCCCTGGTGTATTCTGTGAGTTTATTTCCCGCCCACAGCAAGAGGAATGCTGGAAGTATTGGAGGATGTGTGTGTGCGTATGGTCATGGCCACCCTTAGGGTGAGGGTGGTCTCCAAGGCTGGTGCAAAGGAATGGCAGAGCAACTCCAGAGGGCTGGCAAATTTCCTGGCTGTTGGGAGATGCCACATATACAGATAGCCCAAGAGTTATGTAGGCTCAGATCCCTGCTAATCCACATAGGACTGGCATATCCTGACCGTGTGCCTGGTAGGGAGTAAAAATTCTCTGGTTAGAGAACTTTGTAGAGCAATTACATGTCCTGCAGACTGTATCTGAAAACAAGTAGAAGTAGTAAGATGTTATTGCTTGGGGACATGGAGTATGCATGTGAGAGAACTGCATTTTCTAGATGGTCATTTTGGAGGCTTTGCATGGATGCTCACACCTAGGTCTCTGAAGCTCTCTAGCCCTCATTTATGTGTTTGAACACAGTTTCCATACGTTTTCTCTGCAAGCTTGAATGCCTTGAATTCCTGCCAAGCCATTTGGCCTTGCCCTGCTTTTAGTTCATATTATATTTATAATGTTTGTATTAAACTGACTCTTTGTCCTGTTTTCAGACTGTATTTCCTTTCCCCCTTCATCCTCTGTCCTGCATATTTGGGTAGGCAACACGAACTGAAGAGAGCTTGGCTAATCCCCAAGCTGTCTAAGACCATGAGTCTAAAGGCAAGTTTAATTAAAGCTTCTTGCTTCTCAGTGCTGTAGTACACAGCCCCTCTGATTCCATCCCCCAAGGCCTTTGCTGCTGTGTTTCTCAGACCGAGCAGGACTGTTCTCAAACAACATAGCAGAGAGAAATCCTTGGTCCCCATTTGCCTTTCTCTCTGACTGGAGAGGTGGATGTCTGAGATGGAGTTCAGTAAATATATAGTTAATCATCCCCATCATAGTCACTGGATTTCCTATCTGCAGTAGTTCCTGGCATCTCTCTCCTCATCATTCTGGTGGGAAGAAATATTTATCCATTTGTTTTTCTTTTGTGCCAATCTTGTCTGGCTGCATCCAGGCAAATACAGAAAGAAAAGACCCCAGGATGGTTCTCTGAGGACTCTGCAGCAGATTCTTTGTCACATCTTGCTGAAATGATCTGAGAGAAGCAGAAGGGAGAAGTGAGTCAGATGAAACTCTCAAAGGGAAAAAAAAGAAAAAAAGGAAAAAAAGAGCAAAGTTGCTTTTTTTGGCTTTTATACATTCAGAAATTAAGGATTTCAAGTTACTGGTGAATAGGTCTCAGCAAGAGGAAAATCTAGTGTAGCCTAATGCTAAAACTCAGACAATCCTATTGGAGTGATATAGTGATTTCAATTTCACCAAGTTTCACCTCCTGTGTACCCACAATGTCTGTCATTTTAAAGTGTTTCAGTTTGTGTTTTGAAATTAATATGTTCATACACAAAGAGAGAGACATGGCACCTGAAAGAAGCTCTCCAGGACTGCCAGTACTGCCCCCAAAGAAACATGTATTTCCCATTGGCAATGGAGGGAGCTTAGCTGAGGCACCTGTATTTCTAATTGCCTGAAGGTAGGTCAGAGGAACTCCAGCCCTCCGCCTCATCCTCTGTTAGATGCTGACAATACACGTTTTCTCTGACACAGCTGTCAGCCTGTGTCTGTGTCCCATGTCCTACTGGTGAAGGCTGAGGTGTCTATGTAGGTCTTCCTATGCCAGTGAGACAGTAGGAGACGTGATGAGTCTTTCTCTGAGCAGCTCTTTCTCCCATGTCTCAAGCCATAGTAAATCTGGTTACAGCTCACACATCTGGATGAAGTGGTTTGTGTACATCTGATACTTGGGAGCATGTGTGAGAGTGTAGCACATCTCTGTGCCCTTCACGGGAGTGTCTTTAAATGTGGGCCTCACCTTGTCTTGTGACTTCTGGCTGCACAGGCAAACTGTGATCCTTTCTCTTCTGTGATCAGATGCAGCTGCTTGATGCGAGGAGGCAGCTGGAATTTTTCTGTTGTCCATGCTGTTGGAGTGATAAACTGATGTGCTCTGCAAGTGCTTCAGAGTGAATTGGGTGAAGCAAGACCCAATGGGATGCACCTCATGCTCAGTTCTGCAGCCCGTTAACTAAGCAAGTCAGGTTCTTCTCAGTCCTCACAACTAAGTGCCAGCTCCTTTTCTGAAGAATCAGAAGGACTAGTACACAACTGATCCGAGATACTGGTTCTTTATGTACGGAGAAATATGTGTGTACATACCTATGATAGTCCTCCTCTTGCCTATTTGTTACAATAAGCATGAAACAAAGGAAGGCAAAAATACCAGGACATCATTTATCATTGGCCCGAAACAGTGGAGAAAGGAGTTAAAAACTTGAAAGTTTGAATAATGCATATGGATTTATTTCAAGTACCTTCTAATATTTACAAAATTACATGACACTTTGTTTCCTTTGTGCTTTTTTTCCCCCCAAGATCCAGACAGGGAGGCAAGTTTAGATTAAATAAACAACAATGAATTCTTCTGAACTTGTGTGGAAGACAGATCACCCCCTGACTACCACAGAGTGTTTTGGTAAAAAAAAAATAATAATTCTGGGAGAGTTTTCAAGGAAATCAAAATCAAGCACATACTCTATAGAAATCTCAGACAATTTTTGATGTCATTAAAAGCAGAACACGCTTCTAACTTTATTTTAATAATTCATTGTTTCATAAATAAAAACCAAACAAGTGTTCAGCAGAGAGATCTCTTTAAGGGGAGAAATAATAATTTATTATTTCTTTTGTAAAAAAAGGTCTCTCTGTTGAACACACGTTTGTTTTTTATTTATGAAACAATGTATGAATTATTAAAATAAATCTGGAATTGTGTTCTGCTTAATGACATGAAAAATTATTTGAGGTCGCATATAGATGAGTTTAGCAGAGCTTTGCTACCTGCAAGCTTTGGTGCTGTATTTTTCTAAGCAAATCAAGAGTTTTAAAGCATTTAATAACCATTTAATTCTTAGATAAGTTTATTGTGATTTAAGCACAGTAATATATTCAATATGTCACCAGCTTGAAAGAAGCCCTCATGGTGGAGGTAGCAATACATAATAGAGCTATAAAGAAAAACAGCTCAAATTGATTTATGGAGTTGGCAGTCTGCAAGCCATTTTGCATGTCTGCCTTAGCTCTCTTCCTTTGCATGAGTTGAGGTATAAAGTACCTCCAAACGTTGGTAGCTGTGCCAAGTACTGAGGCCATGTCACTAGCCACGCTACGTGCCATTTCCAGAGATGCAGCCTGGCTAGTCACACAGCAGTGCCTTCCTTATGTGCTATATTTGGAAATGAGGTTTCTGCTCCAGGGCCTCGTCCTTTGTAAAGCACTTAAGTGCATGCTTAAATGCTCATCTGCTCTGAGCCAGGAATGCTGATTCGCGTCGATTCTTGGTGGCACGGATGGAAGCGGCGTTCAACCAGGGTCATCCCATGTGCCAGCCGCAAGAATCCCAGGACACAAAAGAGGCTGAGGGAAGAAGAGGTTGTTCATGACTCATGTTGCCCTCTCTGCCATGAGCTGGGCGTTCAGTGATGCAGAGCTGCTCCAATGGGCGATACTGACCCCAAGGAAGTTGCCAACATAGCCTAGGGACATAGGGATTTAGCTCAGCATAGTGATTTATATTTAATATAAAGTTGCTCCCCACCTTCTTCATAGATGTTGAGAGGAGGCTGTGGGTGAATCATGTGTCCTCCAGGTCACTAGAGTGAGACAGCACAAAACTGTGAGGGGTGAAGGTACTATGAAGTGGGAGAGAAATACTATCTTTTGAGAAAGGATAAGACATGTAGAGAGAGTTTCACTGCCCAAATTGACTATACACATTGGCGCAAATGTTACCCTCTTGCTTGGACATTTCTAACATTCACGCCACAGGTTTCCTTGTCCCAGAGGCAGAACACCTTCCCTCATGGCAAAACAAATGAAAAGAAAGATGTCTCTATATTTGCAACAGTCCATTTTTCACCAAATATCTTGTTTCCCAGTCTTTTTTCAAGTAAAGTGCTTCAGATTGTTCCGTCTCTGTGTTTCCCTCTATCTGTGGAATAGACTAGGATGCCCTTGAGAAAGAGATATCTCCTAGGCTTTTTCTGTCAATGGCTTTAGGAATTTTTAGTTCAGCTCTGTAAGTATTGTCTGGCTTTGCTTAGGGATGGCCAGCTTTGGAGTGCACAAGGTAGATTCTCTTTCTGTTATTTCCCTTTCTTCTTTGTGCTAAGACATAGGTTATTTTTATGCTAGACATCCCTTCATATGACTGAGTTTATGAACAAGCTGTTCTTTTCGTACAGACTGTAAACAATTGTGACATGGTATCCATGCAAAGTATCAAAATCTCAAAAGATAAGTTTGATTTTCATCTTTGACATGATAGCTGGTGGTGCATGGAGTTCCTGTGCTGAGGGAGGTATTATTAACATCAAAGAGTTGTAGCCATTAATTTATTCATTAGTTGACATGTGATATTTGGGTCTATGCATATTATACTCCATCTTGAATAAGGAAGGTTGTCTAGTGGTTACAGCACCCCACTGAATTGGGAAACACTGGAGTATCAGTAAGCTTGTGAGCTGGTGCCAGCCACTGGACATTTCTGGTTTTGCTACCTGAGGTGACCATATCCCTGTAATGAAAAATAGGGGACACTTTTGTGGCTGTAGTACAAAAAGACAATGTTAAGACTTTGAAAAAAGCATGATGGTTTTTGCAAGTGGCAGCTTTGGACTCCTCAGAGCCCACAGACATTTCTAAGTGGAGAATTTTTCCACCAGTGGCTAATACTATCAGGAAACAGGAATGTCACTGACATTCACCATGAGTAAAAGAAAAGTATTTCTTGTATCTAAATTAATTTTCCATGATCCTGAAAATGGCTTCGTAGTTGATATGTGGAAAACAGAGCTGTTCTGCTTCAGCTTGAAGTCATATCCTCTTTAGAGTTGCCTCACATGAAAACTCAAGAGTATTGTCTGTCTATATTTCCTAGGCTGCAATTGTTACTGTCTGCAGATTTCTTTGAGGGCCTGAGGTGGAAGGCACCATGTGGCTGTGAAGCACTGTTGTAAAGATGTGATTCTGACAGCAGAATGCTAAACTGAAATGTAACTCTGGAATTACTGCTGCTGCTGCTCCTTCTTTCCCCTCCGTAGTGAAATACACAGAAATCACATGCTCCTTTTTCATTTTTCCCCATCTCCTATGCTCTCAGTTCCACTGAGGTAGAAAATAACCTAAAATGCTTCTGAAATTGTATTTTCCAAGGGATTTCCTAGTGCATCAGGCTGGCATGCATCAAATGGGTAGAAAGAGAAATCTGTCCCTTGTCTGGAATAGTGCAGTGAGCACTTATTTTCTGTGAATTAATCCTGACTGAGGATGGATGTCCCTATCTTTTCTCCACCCGACCCCCCTTCCAAACAGCTGTAATAGTATGTACACTATTTTTTTTTTTTTACTAACTTTCTGAGTCAATTTGGAACACTTAGTGCCATCCAGTTACTGATATTGACCCAAAATGAGCTTTTTGCACATGAAGTTATGCATTTATGTCTGCGTTTTGCCACAAAGCTAATCCCTAGTAAGCATACTCTAGAGGCTACAGTATGCAAACCCTCTCTTCTAATGATGACGTCTGGAAAACCTGTTTTTTTCTCTCTAATTGCAGGTAGCTGCATTCACCGTGGACTGCTGAATGTTAGCCAGCCCTATATTGTAAAGCTGAACTGGAGAGGATTTTCCTACAAATACGGTTCCTGGGGTAGAGATTACTCTCCCTCTAACCCAGAAATGGAAGTCTATTGGGTTGCACCATTGAACACAGATGGGAGATACTTGGAATACTACAGAATTTATAGTTCCTTTGATGATTTGCTACTGTTTAAACCCATGTATGAAAGTAGAATAACATATGGAGAAGGAAGTGGTGCTGCCCTTTATAATAATTATTTGTACTATCATTCTTATAATTCAAGATATATTGTGAAGCATGATTTAAAAAGAAACACTATGGTTTTGAGGAAGGAGCTTCCAGATGCTGTTATTGGTAACCGTTTCTCTTATGCAGGTGTACAATGGCAAAACATAGATTTTGCTGTGGATGAAAGTGGGTTATGGGTAATATATTCAACAGAAAATAGCATGGGCAACATAGTGATTAGCAAACTCAATGAGACCACACTTGATGTGCTGAATACTTGGCAGACAAGACAGTACAAGCCATCTGTTTCCAATGCTTTCATGTTATGTGGTGTTCTCTATGCCACAAGACCAATGAACACTAGGAAAGAGCAAATCTTCTACATGTATGACACAACTAGTGGCCAAGAAGGTAGAATTAGTGTCATTATGGATAAAAAGCTAGATACAATCCAGAGTATCAATTATAACCCCACAGATCAGAAACTCTATGTTTACAATGATGGCTACCTTCTAAGATATGATATGATCTTTCAGCCTTAGTATCTTGGCGACACATGCATGTGATAAAACAGGAAACAGCTACAATGCGAGATCCAATACACCTTTAGACAATGCTATTGCCAATTTAGAGTTGCTCTGGTCTGATGTGCTGTATCTGTGGGTTTTATACATATTGTACTCTTTAAAGGAATTGCCCACTCTGGTCAGTAGAATTGCTGGCAGCAGTGTTTGGCAGGACTGGGTTCTTTAAGTTTTGATTGGTGTTTATTGGTGCTCAGTGCTTTACAATTGTCCTGCCTCTAAGGGTAGATTTAGTGCATAGATTTAGTGCATTTTGTTCACATTGATTGATGGGCACAGCCTATCTCCTGACCAAGAAGCTAATTACCCACTGATGTGCATTTGTCAGTGTAACACAGGCAAGTCACCCAGAAACTGAGAATGAATTTCCACTGATCATCAGAGTGAATTGAGGCTCAAGAAATTAATTGGAGAATTAAAATAGTATGGGAAATAGACTTGTTCAGAAGACAGCTATCTATTTGTTAGGTGGAAGTAGTAGTATCCGGCTCAAGGCTTTAAAGGAGAGAGGTTAGCAATGCACTTTGCTGATTGAAGTCCTAGCACAGGGAGGGTAGAGAAGGCATCAGGGCAAGGACAGAGTGCACTGCCCTAACCAGCACTGAAGCAGTGGGGCAGCCGTACCTGAGGCCCCACCTGTAGCTACCTCCTAGCAGCTCAGCCCTCTCCCACATTGCCATAGCACCAGGCTGGTTTCTTGGAGTGACTGTGGGGGCAAAACTGGCAGCAGGGCTTTCACAGCTTTTCTCTGTCCCACTCTGCTGCCTTTAGCAATTTTGTATGACTAAGCTTGGCCTTATGAATGGTTCTACTACAATCTAGACATGTTTTGTGGTCACCATGGATCCATTTTCCTGGCACTACAGTGCAAGAAACACTGCTTTATTTTCCTTTATGCTCTTGTAAGCTGATGAAAATCCTCCCATTGACTTTATTTGCCACCAGTGGCTCTGAGGAGTATATCATGCATTGCCATAGAATGACAGCTGTGTTATTTAATTTGCCTCTATTCAGCATTTTTGCTATTCTGTAATTAGGTACCTGAGAACCTTGTTAGTGTAAGGTCCAATTTCTTCCTTGGGTAATTGTGTTTTACAGCAAGGTAACAGGTCTTGTGAAAAACAGAAGTCTGGTCAAACTAGTTGGACATTATTTTTTTCTTTTTTAAAAGAAGTTTTCAGGGGTTAAATTGAATATTTGAGGCATGCACATGGAATAGAGTCTTCATTCCTCTCCTGCTAGAGCTG
>JAAGNO010002453.1:52825-62970 GCA_033439905.1 Ceryle rudis
AAATGGGTAATGTGTAATTGGTTTTGAGTGTGGTACACTGTAACAATGTATTACCTTCATCATGTCAGAAAGCAGTCTGAAACCACAGAATCACAGAATGGGAGGGGTGGGAGGGGACCTCTGGAGAACATCTAGTCCAGCTACTCTGCCAAAGAAGGATCACCTAGGGCAGGCCCCACAAGACCGTATCGAGGCAGGTTTTGAAAGTCTCTAGAGAAGAAGAAACCACAGCCTTCCTGGACAGCCTGTTCCAGTGCTCCATCACCCTCACAGTAAAGAAGTTTTTCCTCATGTTGAGGTGGAACTTCCTGTGTTCCTGTTTGTGCCTGTTTCCCCTTGTCCTGCCACTGGGCACAACTCAGAAGAGACTGGCCCCATGTTCTTGACACCCAACCTTCAGATATCCTGAAATTCAGTGCTCTACAATGATGACGAAAGCAGTTAGTTTCCTTCTGTTACCAATGCAACCATGTCTGTATCCTCTAATAATAAAAAAAAACCTATGCAAATTATTTGGTTTTTTTAATTAAAAACCAAAAAATTCAAAGAATCTCAGCCATGTAAAGCTGCTTGTGACAAACAGGTAACTTCTGGGATGCAATGGGAAGCCAGGGAACCAAATGTCTGAAACGGGATCATGCACTCACTTGGGGTCCACGTACTTAAACAGCTCTGGGAACAACTCAGAGGTGTGAAGCAGCATGTCAACAAGTACATAAGAGGAGGTTTATTTACCCACATAGAAATATGTTAGCTGGTTAGGTTAACACTTCTCCACCAAGCTGAGATGTTACTCGAGACATTGGCAGCTGATGAACTGATGACACATTTTGAATCCAGGTGCTGCCACTTATCAGGTATCAGCATCTGTTTCTTGGAAACCTGTGAAATGAATCTGAAAGCCACAGAGAGGCATTGGTGCAGTAATACGATCAGTCAGCACAGGCAGAGCTTCTGTGTGAATAATCCATAACAGCCCAAGTAAGACTGAGAAAGGAAGAAGAAAATACTACCAAAAAATTTTTTTTCCCTCTGCATCTGTGTGTGTGAAACAGAAGGTGAGCAGCTCTTCAGTTATTGTCAAGAAATGCTATCGGTATGGGCTTTGAGGCTCCTCAGCTCACCACCATTTAGGGAGGGAGTTGATGTTAACATGTATGTGACTGATTCTGGTGAGTTGTCTGTCATTCTCAAGTCCTTCCTGGGGACATGTCCGTGTGGTCTATCCTCCTCTTTGGAAACAGCAGTTGGCATGCACTGGAGGCTTTTACATGGTGATGGAGGTGGGTATGCCATGGCTACCCACCATGCTCGGCTGTGGCCCAGACCTTGTGTGACTTGGCACTGAGCTCCAACTGGACCTCACTGAGGTGGCCCAGATATCTTCCCAGGTGAGAAGTGACACCCCAGGTGACAGTGGCCATCTCTTCAGCGTTCCACACAATGTTGCTATAGAGAAGATAAAACATTAATTGGGTTAGACCTTGGTAGCTCAGTCTCATAAGAAAGCAGAAACATCCCTGCATTATAAAACCTTAAAATATCTTTTGTGGGAGGGGCTGGGTCAGGTCTTGGCAGGGCTGAGTTTGTCCTTTGATTTTTGTCCTGTGTTAATATTTCTCAGGCAGCTGGCACCAGGGTGCAGCAGGGGATCCTCTGGGGTCTGTCAGGGCAGGGCCTGGCAGCCTGTCCTGTCCCATCACCCTAGGCAGGAGCAGGGCAGCTAGGGGGCACCAGGGCAACTCCACCTCCAGGCAGCAGACACCTTCCTGGGGATGAGGCTGGGCTCAGGCTGGGCTGGGACATGTGCCCATGGCAGTATGCATGGAAGGACTGTGGGGAGCTGGAGATGAGCCCTGCTGCAGCATCACTGGGGCAGGGGCTGACAGCTGACATGGCATCCTGGGCAGAGTTGGGGGGAGCCCTGGGGAGTGGGCAGAGTGGGCAGCGAGACCACGAAGTGCTCCTGGAGCCCTGGCAGCTAGCAGTGCCTCTGTTAATAAGAGGCTCTACAGAGCTGTTAGAAAATCGTTGTGCTTTTAAAACCAGAAAAATAAAGGCATGAAATGACTGTATTCCAGTTCTTGGCCTATTGATTTGGCATCTCCCCGTGGAGGTCTTGGGGTATATAAACAATACTGAACATAAATATTACTTGCCACAGAGCCCGAAGGAGAGGATATCTGTCTGTTCAGTGACACAGGCAACTGCAGTACAGGGACGTCAGTGTAATTTCATTGATGAGTGGTTTTCACACTGCTTAACTTGAGGCACATAAGGCGGGAGACTCAGCTCTGATCCATGCAAAGTTTGTAGGTGGGGAAAGAGGGAACTTCTGCAAAGGAGCACTTCAAGAGGGAGTAATACATCTTTTCACTTCTTCCATTAGACTTGTCCTTTCAGGCCTTGGAGGAAGGTGGTTCAATAGTGCTGGCTGTTAAAATCAAAGCATGTTCTTGAGCTGGCCTTTGCACACAACCTTGGGAAGGCTTCATTCACTGTCCCTGATGTGTCCTGTCCTGCAGCTGGTGCTACCTCTACTTTGTTTGAGGAGTGTTTCCTCCTCTCCTTCCTCCTTGGACATTAAGAAGTTCTCATGAATTTATATGTGAAGCTCCTGAAAAATTGCTATCTGACTACAGCAAACCTGTTGCCTTCAGTAGGAGACTGGTATTTATTTGCATCATGTATTCAATTAGCTGGCACATGAGAGCATAAAGCTGGCACATAGAATCTCTCTTATTATTCATTCCCATATGTCACTCCCTCACTCTCTGTTATACATTCATTTGTTGTATCTTGTCTTAAACGGAGATTGCATGTTCCTCAAGGGAAATACCTGTCTTTTAGTTTGGGGTAGTACAGCACCTAGCACAATGGGCTATCTTCCTTCTCTCTCCTAGGTACTTCTGAGCAACAAATAATAAAGAGCAACAAAAGCTGGCCAGGGATTGTTGCATGCATCTGTGTTTTTGTCTGAATTTTCATGCATGCTGCTACGTGTGTTGCATATAAATTGGCTTTCACAAGTAGGCAAACAATATGCTTCCAGACAACTGTGTAAACATTCTGTTGGAAACTGTTTCAGTATCTAGGTGCACATAATGTAGCTACAATGCCTCCCTAAATATGTACCATGTGGGGCAGGATCACTTTTCCTCCTGTAAATATTTGATTTCTTTCCTTTATTTCTTTGTGTTTTTGTGACTGCCCAACAGTTGCTCCCTGAAAGCCAGAGACCAATGGCACAAGTGTGCACCATGCACAGAGACTGCAGTCATGATCTTTTTCATACTGCCAAACAACCTGTGATTTTTCAGGGCTAGGATTTGTCCTTTGTACAGGACAAATTGCTTGCTTTGTAGCTGGGCTGGGTTTGGAGACATGAGATTTAAGGAATCACAACACTAGGGTTTGTAAAAGTGAGCACATGTGAGGGCAAATGTGTCTGTCTAGCATGAATCCTCTCTTCCCCTCTGCTTGCTGGGTTGCTGCCAGTTTGCAAGCTGTTAGCCATGTACAGGGAAGCAAATGAAGTGAAGGAAGTTGCATGGGCAACTGTTCTTTCAAGTCTTCAGGGAATGGCTCCTGCCACTGGCCTACATTCTCCAGGCCAGTTGGGTTGTACTTGGCCTTGGGCCATGGGTGAGGGCAAATCTGGCTTTACAGTATTGCTTTTCCTCAGCAGTAAGGCTGGAAAGTGGTGTCCCAGTCCTCAGCTTAGCAGCTCCCAAACTTTTTTATCTTTCCAGGGAGTAGCAGAACACAGCCATATCCCACATACATCTCTCTGCCCTTGGTACACGTATTATGCTGTAGAGGGAAAGATAAGGACAATACTGCTATATAGCTAGTGGATCCACTGATGGCAGAAGACAACTAAGTGCACTGTTTCTGTCTGGATCCTGGAGGTCTCCTTGTCCACCCCTCTCCTTGAAGGCAGGATCATTTATGTCTCCACTGCCCTTGACAGCTGTTTGTTTAATCTATTCTTTAAAACCTCTAATGAAGGAGATTTCACATTCTCTCTAGGTGGCCTCTTTGGACACTTAACTACTCTCACAACCAGGAAATTTTTCATAAACCTTCTCTGCTGCAGATGTAGTAGATTTAAGAAGCTAAGTATGATTATGTTGCTGAGATCAAGGGCTCAGCTGCCACAGTGTCCTCTACATAGCAGTGGCCAGTAGCAGAGTCTTCAGAGAAGTATACAGGATCAGGACAAGGATTCAGTGATAATCTTGTCACTGGACTTCCTTAGCCTGAATTTTGGTAATGTTTTCTTGGTCTGTCTGCAACTGATTCAAAGTGCAGTTAACTCTTATTTGTGTAAGAACCATTTATGTAGTGGAAAATGCTTTTCATATATCTACAATGTGTTCTTTTTTTCTAGATAAAGAAAGCTCAGATTCTCATGCTTTCTTCCTGGGACATGTTTTCTAAACCTTATAAAATTTGTGTTGATCTCTGCTTTTAGTTGACCTACTTCTCTTTTCATTATCATTGAGGGCAGTGGACTGGTTGCCTGTAAATCTCAAGTATAATACTTTGAACTGGCACCATCTTTTCTATTGCTGATGTATTTGGTCCCCATCTCATTTGAAAGGAAAGCACTAAGGAGCCAGAAAGAGAAAAAAATGAGAAGAGGGCTAACACTCTAGCCCGAGTAACTTCCTTTAAAATGAAGAGTCCCACAGCCTCCCTCCTGCATCATATAGGAGCCAGCCCTGGGAGATCTTCATCAGAGAGGCACAGAGGAGCTGGGATGTTATTACCCCTCAGGTTCCAGGGATATGGCATTCCTGCCTGCATGGTAATACAGTTTTCAAAGGATGGATAGCGAATTTGCACTGAAACCCCACATGCCAGCCCCTGTATTATCCCCTGCTGGTGCTGTAATGAGAGTTGAGGGCTATATGGATTTGTACAGGGTTTGGCTCTGACTCTTAGTGTTGCAGTGGCAACTAAATAGGAGATTTCAGTCTTTGGCATTTCCTTCTGGCTGTCTCTGTGTGTTGCTTGTTCTGCATCCTTCCCTTAGAAGCTCAAGTCTCTCACCGTATTGCATGGGGAACCAAGGATATGTCTGTGCCCTGCAGTGCAATTCCTTACAGTGACACTTGAGTCACTGAGCTGAGATGAAGTAAAGCTGCCAGTGCCTCTTGGACCAAGGACAGAAATCTCTTTGCCATCTTTCATTTGGCAGTATAGACGGTTTCTTTAAGCTGAAAAACAGGATAGCTGTTTTAGCACAATGCTAACATGAGCACTTGGATGGCAGGCTATGCTAATGTGACTAACTTGCTTCCAGGGTGTAAGCACTGTGCCACAGAAATGACCTGGCTAATTTAGAAATACCTGACAAACCCCTCTGTGCACTGCTGTGTGGATACACTGACAGGCAATTTCCTCACTGCTGGGCACTCTGCAACTGTATGTGAGAATGTCTTCTGTGTCTCTACCTAGTGAGCCATAGCTTTGTTGTCCTACTGGATTCTTGGCTAATTCTACATGCATCTGTGCGCCTCAATTAATTAGCTCCTGATCTGAAATCAGGGTGGGCCAAAGAAGACTGGAAAGACTGAGATGACAGAGGATTGCTGCCATTGCTTATGTGATGGAAGATCAGTGTTTGAAAGACTGGCATAAAAGAGCTCAGGTTCTTGACGTTTGTGTGGGAGGCACATACATAAGCTGCACAAATCATTACCATCTGTATTATGAACAGACCCCAGAGCATTAACCTGTTCTGTTAGTTGCCTATGCTGGAAATATTGTTTATGTTAGCAAAGCTGAGGTACAAATCCTTCTTATGCATAATGCAGGACATTTTATACATTTGACAGGAAAGCAATTTGAAACATTTTGAATGGAAACATTCAGTGCTGAATCGTTTCATTGTGATGAAAAATACCCCCAAGAAACAGTGACGTTAAAGATACTGGCTCTTTGGAACTCTTAAAAGTTTGAAGTGATCAAATACACCTTGATTTAACATTTTCTCTGGTTTTGAAGGGGGAAGATATTAATTTGGCCTTTTAAATGGGAATAATAATGGTTAGCTCTTCGTATAGAGTCTTTTATCTGTGGGCCACAGAGTCTTTCACTAACAGTCATTTAACATGGAAGCCTCAATGTGAAGAAGGGGAAGACATAGTAATACCCCTCATATTAATACTAAATTCTATGCCTTTACAAATGGGGAAGGAGGAAAAGTCAGTTGGAAGTTCTGAAAGATCTCCTTATCTGCAAAGCGTTCCTTTTACAGATTCCCGCTCCTTGAGGAATCTGAAGCTTTGCAGAATGGGGGACAGTCAGTTTTCTGTAGGTAAAACGAAGTGTGTACATCTGGGCTTTTGTCTCTGTGCTGACTACCGGGGTCTTTTCCCTTCAAGCAACTTGACTCCCTTAAAAACACTGGGGTGCAGTCTGTGCAGCTTCACACTACCCCCTGCCACACAGGACAGGAACCAGGAAGGGGATTGGTACTGCTTCTGGCATCACCAGCTCCTGCAGGGATTTCTTAGTGCAAATCTTTGGGAATTGGATTATGTTTTGGAAGTGATTTTTTGATGTCTTCTTATTGAGGGCCTGGAGGGTTTAACTATGTGCCTGTTCTCTGTGGGAGATGGGAAGTATTTTCTCTTTTTCCTAGGTCAGACTAATTTCTGCTTTTCCCTTTGTGTTGGCAGTGGCCCGGAGACATTTGGAGGTGCACCTGCAGACACCAAACCAGGCTCGAGGAAGATGGCAATTATTTTTCTTATTCTATTCTTCTAGAGTGATGTCCAGAATCTGGGGCAATGAACACAATGTAAGAACCTCAAGACACAAGAACAATCTGATGATTTTTAGCTTTATGCAGTGTTAACTCTTTATGTTTCCATGTGGAGAAATATGAGCAAGTTACTCCTTTCTGTTGAAAAGCTGCTTTACTAGAAGTATTTTAATGTAGTTAGATTCATAAATCAATGGGGTTTTAAGGGCACATATCCACCTCCTGGGAGTGGAATTGCAGATTCATAAGCAGATCACAAAAATCCATTTTTGCGACCCTCAGAAAAATAACTGGCACTGGCTATATTGCAGGGGAAATAGGTCTAAGTGTCACAGGTTGACACTAGTCCTTATGGGTGAGGGCTCCCAGTTCTTTCAGAGATAAGTCTTGAAGAAGTCTAGTTAGACAGGGAGTCCAACTGCAGTTAGCCAGGTTGTGAGGAAACACCATGTGGATGATCAGCAGTCCAGCATGGTCCCTTATTTAGTATTATAGATCTCCTCTTAGTGTATAGCTTCATCTTTTAGTATGGTAAGTTCTATGACTCACAGGCAGGTCATGGATATACTTTTTTTCAGCTTGGAAAACTGAGATCCTTATGAAATATATCTGGAAAACATGAGCTTGAAGTTTTTCCACTGAGCCTATGGTGGGGTTTTGGACAGGATGTCCTAAGTGGTGTGTCCAAGGTAGTCTGAAGATTATATTAACAGTATAGAAGTGAAAGAAGTACATACAGGATGTTACCAAAACAGAAAGAAGGGTTTTAAATGGCTTGTCTTTGAAAGGATCTGGGAGCAACAAACAATGAGGACAGACCACAATATTTCCTGAACTTACAGTCTTCAACAGAAATAATGGTTGATCAAAATTTCCTGGCACTTAAATGCTTTATGAAGTAAGGTTTCAACACCTTTTCCCTTTAAATAAATAGCGTGTGTTTACAGCTTGTAAAATATGTTCACAATGTTTGTTTGGCCAAGAATTACTTTGTACCCATAAATCACAAAAGTTTATTCATAAAGTGGAAAATGCTGTTAATTAAACAATACACTGAATAAGGTTTACCGGTAGCACCTGTGGAGCATTCCCAGGAGTTAATCCTTCAGGTATCTTGTTGAGGAATTATTAGTAGTCTGCAACAGGGTGGAAACATTGTAAAAAACCATCTACTTTTGGGAGCAAAACACAAGATAGGTGTTACCATAGGTACGAGTGGCTGTATTGACAAAGACTCAATTTTACTGATGAAACAGGGTGTTCCAAAGAGCATGGCTTAGTTTTAGACATTGCAGACACGATCAGCAGAAAAGTGGTTAATGTGCTGAGAGCTGGAAAAGAGATGATGGCTAAATGGAGCAAAAATTGCCATTTTGTACCTGACTTTTCACAATCCTGCCTTCGTTTGCAGCTGTATTGTGTCATCATACCATGTGCAATCCATGAGGTTTCAGCTGCATGACTCCCATTAACTTTAATCAGAGTCAGTAGAATAAACTGCTGAGCAAAGCACTCTGCAAATGTACCCCTCTTCTTAACAATTATATTACTCTGCTCTGTGTGGTGGGGAATCTTTAGGAGGCAAAGCCAAATCCTTGGTCATTTCAATACTTGCTCATTGTGCATAATGAAGTCAGCACTGTTTGCATCCTGCTCCTTACTATGGTCGATGACTGATTTCACTACACAAATGACCAAGTGATTGACTTCAGCATTCCTCTACATGAAACAGATACAATTCTTTCAGGGAGATGTCAGCTATGTTCTGTGCATGTGTGTGAGGTTTTACAGGATGGAAAAGCTGTTTAGGAAAATTCACTGTTTTCATCATTTAATGAAAATTGTTGCCAGGATACTGTCAAGTTATACAGGATAACTGCAAATGTGGTGGTTCTAGTGTTAAAGAGATGAACAAATAACAGCAGTCAGAACCAGTGCCATGTATTTCAGGATAGGGCAGGGGTTCAGGTGGAAGGTGATGTATCCCCACTGCCATATTTCCACAAGCTTTGACAAACATGCAAAACCCAGGATGGTCCATGCAAACAATCCTGCAGCAGTCGGAGCCTGTGAGATGCTGAAATCCTTGTCCCTCATTAGTGTCACTGAGAGATATAGCTGCTCAGAAACCCAGATAGGCAGCAAGCACATAGATCTGGCATCTAGCCTTCTCACTGTATATGTGCTTCCTGGCTTTTATGGCCAGGCTCAATTGTTCTGAGTAAATAATCGCTCTCGTTTACAAATCTGCACTCTGAATAATTTCTTCAGCATTCAAACACGCCCCAACCTTTTACATGACCCTCAAAGTGCAGATAAAACCGCTGAGATTTCCTGTGGGAACTTTAAAAAAACAATAACTGCAAACTCCTCTGAAGGACAGATAAAAATGTGGTGAAAGTTTCATTAGCAACAAACTCTAGTCCTTTTAGTTGCACTAGCAGCCATTTTTTTTTTGTTCAGCAGGACAGTTTTTGCACAGATGTCAAGTTTTGCTACTTGAGGAATGTGAAAATGAGAACAGAGTTTTCAATGCATTTGGATCAGTAGGCATAATCAGGTCTCAAGACTACCCTTCCTTATCCAGATAAACAGTAATTCTTTACAATGATTTCTGAAGTGTACCATGTTCCCATTTACTTAGACACGCAGTGCTTATAGTGGGAACCATTGAAAAGCGTTGTCCTGCATTATCTGAGGGATTTTGAAGGAAATGAAGCAAATCTGCTTTACAATACATTGTTCCTGCAAGGAAGGATCTCACAGAATCTAATCTTTTTTTCATTCATTTTTTAGTGTAGCCTGCACAACAGAGGCAGCTCTTCAGCATCATTTGTATGATAATAGCATTATTTTGTCCCAAATATGGTGTACATCTCAAGGACCTCCATAGTCACATCGGGGGGATTGTTCAGTCCAGACAAGGGGGAGGCAATTGTGGGGAGAACAAGTCCAAACACAGGGAAGTGAAGTGAATTTCAAATATTACCGTTAAATCGTTACATTACCTTTTTTCGACTGGCACCAAAAAGCCTTTTCAGCAAGAGGGACGTTTGGCTTCCCATGGAATTTCTGCCAGACCAGAATAAACTGAGCTTTTCCATGAGACTTAGTGTCCTGAACGTCACCTGTCTGCCTAATCCTGGATTGCAATAGAGCTTTAGGCAGTCAATAAATGCTTAGCCTCAAAACAGAGGTCCTTTTCAGTGTGCATGGGTAATTCAAGATAAACTTCTGGGAATTTTGAAATGAAGTAGAAAGTCACTTAGACCTGAATGTAGTTTAGGTCTAGAGCTGTCTGAGGTGCTATGCCTGCCCGTGTCGCGTCCCCGCCCCCCCCCCCCCCCCCCCCCCCCCCTCCCCCCAG
>JAAGNO010002455.1:0-27560 GCA_033439905.1 Ceryle rudis
TTAGTAGTTCTTGTGCTGTTCTGAGAGTGATTTTCATAAGTAAAAAGATAATCAGGGTCTTCCCTGGTGAAAAACAGTATCACTTCCATAAAGGAATGCGACTACGCTGATTTTCTTGTCTGAAGATTTGATTAGAATATTTCTGTGCTCCACTGCAATACATTTTCTATCCAGAAAACTGAATCTTTTATTTCCCTGTTAAAATAAATACGTAATATTATTTAATCCGCTTTACTTTGTTTTCAGTCTGGCTTACCTGAGTATCACTTAATGGGCTGTTTTCAGTTTAGCAACCAGACTCTTGTGTTCTCAGCAGTCCCTAATTTATGGGTATGTTTTACTGGTGAATCCATAGTTGAGTTACTTGTAGCTTATGTGATCTGTGAAGAACAGCTCTTTCAAGTTAACTTATGATTTTGCAATTCAGGTTTGCAGATTTCCCTGAAAATAAAGACATGATTGTTGAATGAATGAGGATTTGGTTATTTAAAAATCAGAATTTCTTCTTGTAGAAAAATTAGCAGTCCTTTTGAGTGTTGATTTTATAGTCTGGGAATGATTTTCCTTTTTTTTTTTTTTTAATATTTGAAACATGAGTCTTTATAAAGATCTAAGCATACGGTTTTGAAGTGGTAAAGGAGCTGCAAAGTAGAAAGGTTCTTTTCATATTCTTTAATGCTTTATTTCAGAATGCATTCTTGGCAATTAGTGATTGTCTCTTGACCACACACAGTATGTCATTGCTTACTGCATTAAACAGATTCTCTGCTTCCTGAGATCCATTTGGGAATTGGTAGACATATTAATTAACTCTAGTTCTGTAAGATGTGTGTCAATCAATTCTTGGCTATCTGCCAAGTGAATCTCTCTGCAGAGAGATAGCTTGTATGAGGTCATTTACTTCTACATTTGTCTGGTTTATGACTATACCATAAAACTAACACACACTTCATCAAGGATTTATAAAAAGGATGATCAGAGATGAGAGGCCAGATCCTGCCTTGGTTTAACTTTCTGGATTTTGAAAGTCTTGAGTCAATGATGTGTTTGGCCCTGGAGCTGAAAGAGAATATTTGTTTTAGCTTCTATTTAGCAGCCCCCAACTATAAACAAAATCTAGACTGTTGGGGCTTTTTGGTCATCTATGCAGTAAGGTTCTTAGTCCCCCTGTGCCTGAATCATTTTCACAACCTTTGATTTCTTCCTCACAAACCAGGGAAGTCAAAAGTATGTTTATCTGAACTGCCTCAGACACTGTTAGCACTTGATTTCATTTTAATACTCAAGCTATGAGTGAAGTCATCTTCACCTGCCCTTCCAGTGGCACAAGTTTCTGTATCCTCTGGATGGTCATACAGGAAAGGTCACTGCCTTCTCACCATGCAGACAGGAAGTGGGGCAGGCAGGAGGCAGCGGTACCCTCATCTTCTCAGGCTTTGACAAATCTGACAGTTAGCTTTGGCCCTGTCCTTTGCAAAGGTGAAAATCAGTCGAATAAATGAACTTATTAGGTTTGCAATCAAACATAATCTGTCGTGTCTCTGTCCCTCAGCTAGAGCCTTCTCTTTCCTTTCCCATACTACCTAGCCAGGATTTTCAAATGTGCCTCTTCTCAAGGGAGCTTGAACTGACAGTAGATATTAGAGACAGTATGAATGGAGGGGATACAATATTAACCCCCGCACCCTGCATCTGTGAGAGCCAGATGGTTTATGTTGTCGGACAGCAGCACTGGACGTGTCAAAGGGCCACAGCTTCTGTATCGTGTATAGTTTATACCTCCCTAGCATACTAAAAAAGGTAAAAAATGTAAGTAAAGGCAAGCAGTTGATTTTGAGTTTAAATATTAACATCTAAAACATTTCCTGAAGATTCATTTTCTGCCACAACACTTGTGGAAAATTAACTGACTTCACCATCTGCTTATTTATTTTTCAAGCACTTAGGGAGGTAAATGGGAACTGATTAGAGAAATAGTCAGGGAATGTACCTCAGTAGGTACTAATAAGATTGGCTGTTTATATGAGCTCTGAATATAACCCACCTGCCTGCATCTGGTGGAGGAGAGGAAATTAGTGTGTGCCAAACTGAAGAGGATGAAGAAGTGAAATTTAAAGAAAAGAGTGGCAAGTGATAGAGACACTGGAAGCAGTTGGAGTAGACTGCAGGAAGCTGGAATATAATTTTTCTGAATGGGGAAAAGAAATTAATTTCTTTGTGTGACATTCATAAAGTAATGGGAATATGAATTGTTATATCTGTTGAATGTCTCTTCAATATGAAGCAGTATACCGCAGCACTGTTCCATACTTGAAGAAAACCATTTCTAGTGATGAAACTAGGCAGGTCTAATTGAGTTTGATGAAGTACAGTATCAGAAATAATAATAAAAAAGTAAAAGGATATTAACAGCATGCTGTGCATCTGATTAAAAATGATCTGCACAAATGTATACAACCTAGTATGTTGTGAATTACACCACAGTCTAAGGAGTAAAGCAGACTAATCTTCACTTAAATCCATTCCAGATGTTCAAGTGAATAACCTCAGCATTTAGAGAGAAGAATAAAGTTAATGTTTGAATAGACTTTAAGCACATAAGCCATGAGTTAGCAGGAAAACACATTCAGAGATAACGCAGCATTTGTATACCTAGAAAATACCTGAGGAGAGACTAATTTAAAGCTTGAGATCATCCACTGGTGATGCTATATATTTATCCTTCCACCGAATGGGGCAAGCTGACTCATATGCAGATATCTATATTGTATATTTCTGAGTTTAACTGAGATGACCTAATACAGACACCTACACCAACTTTAGGGATCCGGTGTTAGGCAACATGTGGCATTCTTTCTGCGTAATGCAATATAATGCAAGAAACCAATTGCCAGACAAAACAAGAAAGCAATTAGTAAAGCTATGTTCTGCTCCCACTGACTTCTGAGGAAATAGGACTGGATGTGTAGGAATGTTGTACTTAACGGTTGCAAAATTAGTCAGATCTGTGCTTGAAAGGAAGAAATGCAACTGCAGGGAGACACAGAGGTGCATTAAACGCACAAAAAAATCACAACAGAATGCAGAATGCACCTGCCTGCGCATGCCTGAGCAGGGGGAAGGAGCCCTGCTCCCTTTCCTGAGGCCTCCCTTTGTGGTAGTTTGTGTGACCCAGCAGGGAACACTCCTGTTTAGGAAAGAACAGGATTTCCCATTTACTTAACTACCCTACATACAGGTGGAGGTGTAGAGAGTGCCCTATAGAGCTTTTTTTTTATGCTCAAAGAGACATTGCAAGAGCTATACAAAACTGCCAGATCCTCAGCAGGAATACATTATGGTTTCTTCAACAGAGGTAAATCAATAGACACTGTCTGAAGAACTAACCCAGCTTCTTTTATTGTCTCCTAATTCCAAATTTCTTGTCATTGTCCAACAGATTAGAACTCATTTTTAACTGGAGGAACTTAAAAGGTCTGGGATCACTTTACTTGCAGGTGATTTCTCATTCTTAATCAATAAAGAAGCTCTACATTTAGTTCAGATTTATGATGTACATAAAACATTAAGTTATTGCATATGAAGTTATATAATGCTACCACCTGTAACATATTTGCTTTTTCCGGACTCTGTGTATTTTAAAAATCTTTGTTTCAAGTCATAAAACTTTGCTGAATTATACTTTCCCCTTTGTTTTATCCCTTCTGCACTTCACATTAGAAGAGGTCTAGAGTGCGTTTTCTAACTAATGGATGTCTTATTCTGATACATTTATGCCTTTGTCTTTTTTGTCTGTCTGTATATATGTTTCTATATACATGTATAAGGGGATGGAAGGGCAGTTATTTTCCTAAGAGAATGTCTTTGAAGGAACACATTACTTGAAGGATCAGTGCTACTGCTGGGAGAAAACATGTTGTGTGTCATTATCTAATATAAAATTCAGGGTGAAACATTGACTTCAGTAGTAGCAGATGTGGCATAAATTGGCCTAACTTCATTGAAGAGAGTAGAGCTGTGTCAGTTTACATCAGTTAAGATTCTGACCTGTGGTTTTTAACTGAAATATTTGAGCAAATTATTTTTTAAGTTAAGAATCACCTCAGGCTAATTTGCTTTCCATCTGATTAATTATACCTTTATATGGTATTTATATGCTTACCAAATATAGAAAGAAAATAGGAAGGGAAAAGATTGTGTTCAAGATGATCTTCATTTGTGATGTAACAGCTGTGTGATAGAACTATTTATTTGTGATAACTAGTTTTAAGCATCACTATAATCACAGAAAAAATTACAATAAAGAAGGTCTAGTTTACAGACTGTAACTGCCTGACTGTTCAGAGAGGCTTTAACCTTTCAAACCACCAGATATCCTGTTACTATAGTACCTGAAAATAAAAATGAAGAGCCAGATCTCTAGCTTATGTACAGTGCGAGTACCTTTTAGAGCACTTCTTTCAATTGCCCAAGTGGTTTTGCCATGGGGAAAAAAAAAATAATAAAAGAAAACAAATCATATGTTTAAAGGTTAATATGCTTCACCTTTTTTCATAAAAAAGCCAGATAATGATTTCTGCTATATTTGGAAATCCCAGGTATGGGACCTTTTAGTTGTACTGATGTCTGTGGAGGATGGCATGCAACAGGATAGTCAGTGCTAGGCTCACATCTGTCCAGGCATCTCACAGGGTCAGTGTCCAGAATCACAAAATAAAGGGACTTGACTCCTCTGGAGGCTGCTGGGTCTGCAAAACATCACTTCTGCTTCTCCACATGACATAGATTTCCAGTCCCTTAGGCTACCCTGTGTGAAAAATCTTTCCATAAAATCAAGCTTTTCACACATGTACAATTTACCTCCACTTGTTAAAAAGAATAAACCTTGGCATAGCTATAACCTTGCTCACATTTTGGAAGCATATCTTTTAATATACAGTTATATGTAGCTAAATATAGCATATAATTCTTTTTCCAAGCCATAATTCATTATGACATTGGCTGGGAAGGGATATGCTATGGGAACGTTCCAATGACCCAAAGACAATATTTACAAGAGCACAGGGAAGGGACAGAGAACATGACAGCTCTTTCTCATAATACAATCTAAGTGACGCAGTGGTTCCAGTAAGGTCTGACAAATATTTCTGTAAGAAAACCAAAATGTGTTGTTAGAAGCTCCACAGATTTTTACGTACCATCATACAGAAACATGTATTTCTTAACAATCTGAGTGCTATATCCCAAATGGCACCTCCTGTTATGTGGCATTGTCTTGTGATAAAGTTGCAGAAGTAGAAGGTTACGATAAAGAGGTAACTTGATTCCCATTTAAAAGACTTTTTCAAAAACTCCATAAACCCTTCTGTAAACAAATATTAATCAGGTTCATGGTTAAATGTTATTATTTATGAAGTCCTGTCTTTGAATACACTGCAGATCTCTTCTGACTTCAGCTGTATTTTGAATACTTGGTTTGCTAAAAGAGAAGTTAAACCAGGAAAACTCAGATTTTTCAAAACTTCATCCTGTCAACCTCAAGCAAAATATAATTACAATAAAAATTTATTTCCAGAGTAGATCCTTTAAAGAAGGACTATTAGGCTTTATGCAATAATTTAGCTGTCAGAATAGTTTAATTTATGAGGTAAACTTCTCTCAACTGAAAAGCACACATGGCAGCAATGGCTGACATTTTCCTATCCCTCACTGTTGGGGAAGTCTACACAGCTGTTATGGATATTTCATCCTCAGCAAAGTGAGAGAGAAAAATCTTGCAAGAGATTTTTTCCCAAATATCTTATTTTAACAAGATAAGAATTGATTTCCTAATACAAATTTTAATGCATACTGAACTTTTTATGTAAAACACACAGTTACAATTATAATAATTTAAATTTCTAGCTAGTGTTCATTATCCTGACATATTCAATTAAGAAGGATGTGCCTTTATGACAGCTGATCCATTTGATCTTCCATTTACCAAGGTAAAGGTATATTTGTAAGAATAGGATTATTATAAATCATATGCATGCAAATGGTCTGGCTCAGTATCTTAAAATTCAGATGCAGGACAAATATCATTGTAGGGGGAAAGTATTTAGAAAAGGGGTCATGCTTTAATCATTGACAGGAAATGTGAACACCGTAGCTTTTCAGCTGTCATTTAATGCATTCAGCCCTGCCCTTGCATATTTCATAATTACACCTAAGCAATTTGAAATCTATTTAGGTCTGAAGTGACAGAAAGTCAGTAATTATGTCTGAGGTTCACTCTGAGATTTACAAGTTGAACATTTACATGCAGGAAATGAAATCAACTTTTAAACTATCACAAGTCAAAACATTGCAGTTGGCTATTTTATTTCTTCACCTTTATTTCTCAGTCTACAGACTTAAATGGTTTAGGCAAAATGGAAGCATGGTTCTTTAGTAAGTCACACAGAGGAGAGGTATGAGATATGATGAGAAGCAGAACAAAGACATGGAATTTATAACAGCAAGAGCCATTTGTCGCACAGCAGAAACCACTAATGAAACCCTTAATATTCAAGTCTGATCAGTTCAGCCATTGAACAACTAACTTTCGTTTAGGACTTGATAAATATGTCCAAATTGCTATGGCAGACTTTCCAGTTTATTCTTAAGAAAAAAAAAAAAATCCAGGACCATAGCACCTTAATATTACTTTATACATACGATGTAAAGAAAATGCAAATGAAAGTCACTCTGCAGGTGATGTTCCAACACTTTGTAGTTTGGTTTTAATTGAAAAGTTCCCTGAGATGAGAGAGAACTGGTAAGGATATGATCTATAGAGAGTGTCAATGTGTTCCATGGATCTTGTCTGATCACTGGAGATGTGCAATGACACAAAATGAGTCTTGATAGCAGCAAGGTCCTGCATATTCTCCTCCACTGTTGAAAAAACTAATTCGCGCAAAAGAGCTGTTAACACAGATTTTTTTTTTTGTATTTTCTTAGTGCAAAAAGTGTCCAATGTGAATGATAGTGTCAAATTTGCAGCCTCTGTCTCCTAATGAGTAGAATCTATGCACTAACATGCTTCCACTGAGATAACTGAGAAGACTATTGTTTCCTCACTGTACATGGCTTTTGCTTTCTGTGGCTGAGAAAGGCTGGTTGATTACAGTGAAGAACTGTATACAGTATGCCACAGCTGAATGACTTCCATGAATAAGAAACTAAAGCCAGTTGACATATTCATTAGGTTCAAAGAAATGAGTCTCAGAACTGTGGGAAAACTTTTGTTTATGTTGCTGGAGGGGAGAAAAAGAAGAGTGAGATAGAAAGAGACCTCCATGGAAGTAAATTCACAGAGTGGAGCATGCACACGCACACATGAAGAACCATGGAGTGGATTTTCACTTATACTGCATGCAATGTCTTGCTTTGTGGGCCCATGTCTTGAAAAAATGGATAACTGTGAATATGCTCAGATAATGAGTGATTCAAGTTAAAGACCTCTTAAGATCTGGGTTTAAGTTTTTGGGGTTGGTTGTTGTTTATTTTTTTGTTTGTTTGTTTGTTTTTAAATGTAGGGGGTTGTTTTCCTAGCATTAGTTTCTTCAGTGGAGGTCTCTATGACTTATACTGGTGCAACTAAGGCTGAGGTTCACTCTTCATTTGTATAGTCACAGAAAACGGCGTTAATTTCTAGCATTGTTAGAGTGATGACTCAGAGTCTGACTGCTTAAAGAAAATTTATTTTAGTGACAGCTACCAGAGGAGATGAAAATACACCCACTGTTTGCATTTGGATGTTCATTATTTCTTCTATCAATTAAAGTATGGTATGATGAAATATTTATTTCCACAATGTAAATATTCCCACTGGCACGTGATTACCTTACTTCACCATGAGATGATACAGTTTTCCTAATTCATTACAAACACAGATTGTACTTTCAAGAGAGATGACAATCATACTAATATGTTTTCTAAGTGGGAATATTATGTTTGTTCATGAACAGAGCCCATAATGTGTCTAGTAGCACAGAAGTTCAGCACTTGCCTCTTGTTAGAGCAACAACTGAAACCATTAAGCCAACTTCACAATCATGCAGCACATGCAAAATTTCAGCCACACACCTCCTGAAACAAAAGACAAGTATTGCTTAATCCTTTGATCTCTTGACCAACATAGTGGGGGGGAAAAAAAAAAAAAAAAAAACAAACAAAAAAAACCCACCATCTGTTGAGAAACCAGTGTAATGATACCAGTAGAAAGGCAGCCTATAGTATAGACTGACTTAATTGAGGAAATTACTTATAAATAGAATTATTTCTTGATTTATAAGCACAGAAGGAAGCAAAACTGAAAGAAGGAGTTACCAAGCTCAGATTTGGATAGATCAGCATTAAAACAGCATTACTAATTGTGAGATCCATGTCACAAGTCTCCAATTTACAGGGGCTGACCTCATGAAGAAAAATCCCATTTTAAATATGATTTCTGCTGCTGGAGGAAGTGACTGCATTGTGTTTGTAGCTCAGTACAAACATCTTGTCAAATAGTCTTTAAACAACCAAGGTCATGACAGAGCAGGTTTTAGCCATGGGTGATGCTCCATATTATGCCACAGAGATGTGAAAAACAGAACAGATATCTAACCAGATATGTTAAATATTCAGATATCGGAACCTAACCAAGAGCATACTGATGTTTACTAACTTCACTGGTCTTTTTCTAAAATTTTATGAGTTGATGTATTGTGAAGTGCCTTTCAGGCTTGATTTTTAAAAGCCATAGGTTATATTTAACTCTCCGAAGTTAAAAGTGAGTCTGAAAACACTGCCTATTTCCTTGCTTGCAGACCAACCTAATATTTATCATTTCTGCATGTTCACATTTTGTGAACTTAATGGTACATCAGTATGGTGACTGGCCAAAGGTTACTCCCAGGAAAAGGGCCCAGGGAAGCTATGTACAGTCATGGTGCAGGCTGCTCAGCAATGATGTAGAGGCTCATGCCTGATTTTCTCAAAACCTCCTTCTAATATTGCTTCTGGTTGTAAGAGTCTCATTTACTCAGAATTCCCAGAAAAGAGGCATTTCCCCAAGGAAAAGATGAGAACACTCATGGATTTAAAAGCAATCTTTCAAACACACTCAGGAAAGAAAAACGTCACTTCCCACAATGGGAGGCCTCCTTGGTGTGCTTCCAAGCTCTTTATGCATCAATTTCTTTCATCAACAGCTGCATTTGGCATGACAAAACTGGCTTCTCCACAGTGATTAAATCTTATTTCTCCTTTGATAAAAACCAGATCAACTGCAGGTGAAGCTACTATTTCTGTGAGTAAACAGCATTACACAGGTATGTCCAGCAGTTGCCTGGTGGAACAGGAAATAATCGTTCTTCTGCTATCTTGACCATCCCCATTTTTAAGTATAGTTTTATATTTATGTGAAAAAAGCTTTCATAATACTTTCCAGATGCCTCCTTGCCTTTACAAGATTTTGAAACAGAGTTTCTTCTCTGCCCTGTGTTATACAGAGTGTCTCAAATTTGTAGCTGTTTGTTCCATTAATCGAATCCTAATATTCCATTAGCTCGGTAAGAAAATAGTGCTAAATATTAATGGTTTGATTAGCAATTAGTACTTTGTTTCTTAAGCGGAGTATTTACTGAAACATGTAAGAAAGTAAGTAAAAATTAATCCCACATATGCCATACACAGAGAGAAGGTGGCTGCAAAAGGGAGAGCTCCCTGCAAAACAAGAGCAGATACAGTCTAACCATTGTGTCACTCTCTAACTTTGATAAATACCTTTACAAAGAATAAAGAAAAAGATTTTATCAGTATACAATCTTTCATCTTTTTACATCACATGTTTTGCTGGTATAATATGACACAGATAGATTAACAATCACATATTTCAAGATCTTAGAAATCTGACAGAAGAGAAAATCCTTCATCGTTCTGTAAACAATATTTTCATGTGAAAAAACACCCCGTACAGCAGTGTATGTTTAATTGCTGCAATAGTACATGTCATCAGGAGGAAAATCCTGGTTTAGGAATGGGTCATGACTTAGAGATTGTATTTTGTACACGGAAGTAACATGGAACATGCATAAAATTACCTAAAAATAACAGATGTGAAAGCATTCCATGGGTATAAATAATTATCTTCCTTATCCATTAGTCCATATATCTTTTGCCATGAAGAGTTAATCAATTTAGTGCTGAAAGACTGTGGGAGATTATGAATAATACTGAAACAGGCAGTGTTTTAAATATTTGTGCTTGTCCCATATGCCAACTGCTTGTGTGATGCTGGAAATCAGACTAAGTGCAACTCTTTCTGTCCTCAAAATCTAAGAATAAAACCACTTGAAGTCAGCTGGGAAAAAAATTATTTACTCTTCCATTCATTCTCAGTTCTGGCTTACATAGTTTGTAACAACTTGCTCTCTGTTTGTCACACTCAGCAAGTCTGTTTGGAAATGTGCTGGCTCCTCTTTGAGCTCCTGAGCATAAACCATACAGAATCTCTTTATCTTCCCTCAAATACCATTCCTGTGAGGGAAAGACCCTGTGCCCTTCTGTTCCTACCATAACCTCTCCTTCATTTATGTAAGACAAATAATTTAGTGACTATGACCTGACTCGGATGAAATACATGCCTCTGACTTGTTCATGCCTTTGTGGACTTTGAGTAAATTAGTTATTTCTTAAGTAACTCAATTCATTGGAAAAGGGTGAGTAACTTTTCACTATTACTTGGTAACTGAAAGACAAGCTAAAACCTGTTTTTTCTTTCTCTTCAGCTTCTGTACAATTTGCAGTTGACAATTCACATATGGTTATTTTTATTTATTCCCGGAAGGAAACTTTGTTTTTAAAAATGTGGTTTTTCTTTAGCTCAGTGAGTCAGAAAAGAATTTGAGAAAAACATGGGATGAAAAAACAGTCACCACTGGAAAACTTAGATAAAAAGAGGTTATTGTGCAGAACGGGTAAGTCTATTGTGATGAATTCATGCCTATTAAAATTGGCGGTGACTTACTATGTCATCTAATCTATTCTAATTATTTTACATTTGCAGTCACCTACAAGTCTGGACTGTCTTCTCACCTGTGGTGATATAAATCTCAACTAGTGATTCTTGCAGTGCAGCATTAATTTGCATTTTAATTATTTCATTTTCAATTATTGCACTGCTACTTATAAATATATACGTTGTCCAGCCTAAAAACCTCTTTTCCTATTTAGTTCAAGCAGTTCCAGAAGAATTGTCATAGAACTTTTCTATTGTACGATTGCATATATTTTAGTTAAAAAATGCTACCTGATTTATAAAAATCTATGGATTCCTCTGAATTGCAACATGGTCATTCTCAGGGAGATATGTTAATAAACATTCTCAAGTACATAATCAGATGAAAACACAATACTCTTCATTAATGAAATATGATCCATAATGAATGGATGCATGGGAGTGTTAATAACTACCTTTAGGTTAAAGAGCTCAAATGTCATATATAACAATATCTGTCTTAGATGTGTATCATTACAGCAAAGTAATTAAAGGTTACTTAGCTGTTAAATGGTTACCTTGGAGGAATCCTTCAGTAATGTGGCTTCAAACATGCCTTCACAATGAAATTAATTAAGCAAATTAAATATCAGCCTTGTAATAATCTGGTTTATGTGCATATAAATACATATCTGGCATATAGATGTGATTCTGTGATTCTGCGATATGATTGGTGGCAGAAAACTGAGGACTTGAATATATGGTGATTTGTTTTTAAACATAAACCAATCTTGGTTATTATTATATATAAAAAAAAAATGCTTATGGTGTTTGGTTAAGAAGAACAGTGACAAAAATTGCTGAAGAGAAATAGAATGTCAAAATTATCATGATCACGTTCCTTGTGCTGCATGAGTGCAAAGCTCAAGCAGCATGACTCGGGATGAGAGAAGTATTAAAATTTACTTGATCCTTTTCACACCTCTGCACTACACAGAGTTAAAAACATGGTAACAAGTGACTAAAGTTTTGTTAACAGCTCAGTCTGACTCATCAGAAGGATGGTTTCAGGGATTACTAGCTTGCTGCCTTCTTCTGTAACTTAACATAAACCACAGCAGAAAAGTTGAGCAAGCGGCTTGATCTGGATAGAAACATTTCTCATCACCCATTCAAGTGGGAATGGGCAACACCAATGGGCAACACCAATGACAGAGTGGAGCACTACAGAAATGAGAGAAATTTGGTGTTTATCCATAATTTCCTTGCTGGATTGAAATATTATTTAATAGATCTTAATCTACAAAATAATTTCCTAGTATTACGTAAACTGGCAGCGACAAATATACAGTATAGTCTGCTTTCTTCTTTGTTTAAATAGAAACAATCCACTAGATAAATAGATTACTCATCAGAGACCTTTTCATATAAAAGCAAGAAGGTGTAAAGTTCAGAACTTTGCTGTCCTCCTGAAACATTGGCCTTGCTCCAGGCAATACAATTATTATCATAACTTGAGTTTACCCTTATTTAAATGTTTTGCTTGCTCATGTCTTTTGACAAAACAGAAAAAAAAAAAAACAAACAAAACCCACTATATCATGCTACAGAAATCTTTGCTTACAACACAAGTAGGAAAGTATTGGCAGAAGAAAAGGAAACATGATGACTTTTTGTTAGAAAACTGCCTTTTTCATGCTATGATATGTGTTTTTATGCCAGTGAGATAATTAGCAGTTGTGGCACCATCTTATCGGTGATATACAAAGCAGCTACACATTTTGGTTGAGGATGACACCAATGTTATGGTTTCTTCTCCAGTTCTCAGGCTGTTCCTGAGGCCAAGTGGGTGAGCCTTAATTGGTTTTGCTCACTGTAATTCAGATTTCTTCAAAGATGAAGATTCAATCATTGTCATGACAAAATGTTCCCATGTCTCCAGGCGAAAAAAATCCTCAGACAAGCGCAATAGTGATGGAGCTATCTGTGCACTGAATAATCCTTAGATACCCTTCAAAGACCCTCTACACACATAAAGGGCCAAGTCTACACAAAGTTACAACATGAAAGGGGGGGGGGAAGTTTTAATACCAGGTTTCTCAAAGAATTGGTCAGATTTCTGTGCTGCAGTTTCTCAGATAATACATATTTTTACTCTGGGACACATTAAAACATATATACTGATTGATTTAGCCTGATTCCAGACCTGGAAACAGCTTTTGAAGGGGGATTAGAAACAAAACAAAACAAAAAGTCTAAGAGAGAACTCTTCCAATGAGTTCTTTTACCCTGAAGTATGATTTATTTTTTTTAATTATGAATGGGTAAATGTGTAATCAGAAAACAAATGGCATTGATTACTTTTTCAAAGCAATAACTCTCTAATCATTTCATCCTATCCTTCCAGGTTGTTTGAAGTATGTAACCAACACAAAACCTGAAAGCATTTTGCCATTTATATAAATCAACATTACTCTCTGTAGCTAACATTTATTTACAAGCTTACAAAGGGTTTCATAACGGATATGAGTGCACCTACAATACAAAACATGTGTCAAAAGGCAGAAAAGAGCAGAGCAAGTAGTGCTGTTGTTTTTCCCCTTTGCTTGATCCAAGTTTCATTATCTGTTTGGCTAAGCATCAGTGGTCATGAAGGTGGTATATCAACAATAATCATGGTGGCATATTCAATTTAATTATAGATGGTTGAAGTGCTTAACTTAATTTACTTTTTCTGAATAACAATTTATTTTATTCTGTTTTAACAAATCTTTCTGTTTATGCATTTCATCATCTTTTGTTATAAGAAACAGGGATCTGGTTTCATTACTCAAGTGTGGGAGCACTGAAGTAGTAAGTCTTCATCAGCCTACTGCTGCTATACTTATGGTCTTTTCCTAAAATACTTACTGAAGAACAAATCCCTTGAAGTCAGTAGAGTTCAGTCTGGATCATGAATTCCAATTCTTAACTAAAAAATGTGAAACTCATATTGAATTTAGGGCAGGGAAAGACTGGGCATCGTTTAACATGGAACAAGGCCACAAAGATTCTTCCAATAGGCAATTATAATAATAAATGATTCAGCCACGAGTACAAGATTTATGTATTCTCTTAAAGTTTGGTGGGGATAAATAGGACAGTAATGGGGAAAGTTGACTTTGTTTAACCTCAGTCAAGAAAGGCAGCCAAAAAAGGAAAGTTTGGACAAGGTAGTGGAAGTTTTGATCATGGAAGAGCTCTGTGCACGATTTAAGCCTTGTCTATAAGCAAACCTGTGAACATCTCACTAAGGTAGTGCAAATCACTCCATTCTCATTTCAGTTAAAGTACTATTTCAGGTCTGGTTTTAGATGTCTGAAAGTAACTGAAAATAAGCTGCTCTTAAACTGAACTCACTGTGTCAAAACAGAGTGCATGTGTTTACTGGAATCTGATTACATTCAAATATAGTGATACAAGTCTGCATATTAGTGCTTCACTGAAAAGGCTATTTAGCCTTTCAAAGAATTTTGCAGGAAAGCAAGCTGGAATACAAGCCCTTTTTGCATGTCATTTGTAGCTTTGTGAATTTGGCTTTTATTCCTTTGTGCAAATGCGTTTTCATGCAGACATTGAAAAGCTATGACCCTCTGTAAAAAAGATTACCCTGAAGGGAGATAGTAAGACTACAACGTAAAGGATGGTTAATACAGAAATGCTAAGTCTCTCTGTGCAAAGATTATAGCACAATAAATTTTTAAACTCAAGTTACTTTCCTGACATTATAAAAACAGTCACATATCAGAACCACAAAATAAAAGTCTTAAAGAGAGGGCTAAAAGAAAATAAAGAAAAATGTCATGGGTTTTTTTGTTTGGTTTTTTTTTTTCTAGAAGGATGATATAGAAACCTTTAAAAATGTGGTTTATTTTAGCTGACATTGCAGCAAGTAGTTTAGATAATACTTAATGACTTAGATGTTATTTTAACAATCAGTATATTTCATGAGGCATTAAAGATAATAAATAAGGAAATAGTTTAAAATAGATAATAAAAGCCAGTAAGAAAAGCTGGAGATTTCAGTTACTTACATCTTACTCCTATAAAGCAGTGACTTACTCTCATGATCCACATTGTCCATTTGAGTAAGCAGAACCAAATCCTGTTCCAAAATCATTCCTTCGGTGGTAAAAATAAAAACTGCAGGAGTGTTCTTTCAACTTATACCTGCAAAGCCTTTCAGCAACAAATCCAGACTTAACCCTTCTAAAACTTCCCAGAGAGATAATGTCCTTTAGGGTTAACTAGGACTTAAATTACTGCTAGAGCTAAACTGGAGCAAAAATCTTTTTCCATTGGTGGCTTTCTAGTTTTCACTGACCTTGAGTCAGGAAAACAGCACATTTGCAACAGCTTTTCTGGATTTAAGAATACATGGTTACAAGGACCATATTTGAAAACAGGCTTAAGTGCTTTCTTTAGTTTCGTACTTAAGATAGCAAAAAAACCAATTTTAATCTACTTTGGAAATTTAGCTACCTGAATTTGAATTTTCATGTTTACGTCTCTAACTAGCAAAATGTAAAGTCAACATCAAAAGCACTATATTCGTGGATGCTTATCTGGCTTAGTAACTTCAGTCTCATTTTCAGTTGGGTGCTTAAGAATCTAAATGGCATTAAAAGTAATTTTCTCTATGTTTATTTGAGGAAAATAAAGATGAAAGGATGTATAAAACCAAACTTTTAAAGAAAATGTGTCTCCTCAATCTTTCCCAAGGCCTTGAATGAAAAAAATTGAAAGGAAATTGAATACTGTACCTCAGAATAAACATTGAAACTGTTCATACTAATAATAAAATATAACAATTTCCAATGGGCTTAAGTCTTTTCAAGTGCTTATAAGAATTTCTAAGAAATGCTTATTTCAAATGTGCGTACTTATTTCAGAGTTTTTAATGGTCACTTTCAGCTCTTAGGTACTACAGGCCAAATTAATCGTTGACATTCATTACTGGTGTCTATTAACTACATCATAGTCTGTGAGGTTTTATTCTAATTTTTCAAACTTATGCTCTAGAAAAATGACTTGTTTCAATCTTCTATCTGAAAAAAAAACAACCAAACAAGCAAGCAAACAAAACCAATGGCTATTTCTTTCAGTAGTCAAATAATTGCAATGAGGCTTTCAATATTCCCTACCTGAGTTTTTCTCTTTTGGGACTACTACTTCTAAATCACTTGAACTCCTCCAGGCATAAGGGTATGGCAACTGCAACAAAATTTACCCAAAGACTTCCTAGAAAGCAGAAGCAATGTTAAGGTAGAAGCCAGTATATTAAACAGGGAAATAAAGGTTGGATATAAAGGTTAGTACATGCTATAAGGAGCATTTTGATCATATTGGCCATCTGAGGAGAGCTATATATAGGTATGAATAATTGTCACAATCATTACAGAGGTGGAGCAATGAAACTTAATGCTGACTTTAGTTGCAAGATATAAATTTTCAAATTATTTCAATAAAGAGATTGAAAGATTTTTCAAGAGATTTCAGTTAACAACTGGAGAAAAAGGGAAAGAATATGGAAGCTGCATATTTGTTTTCAAAGTTGCTTCTAAAGACAGATACTTCTGATTTCTATAGACCTAGTATAAAAGTTTGTGTCAACATGTCAAATATGAGCGTTAATTACCTGCACATCTAAGTGCACACTAAGGTGCTGTTATGAAAAGCAGCCTCAGAACCTCATTTAGAAGGAACTTAAGCAAATTATTTAACCTCCTTGAAAAGGGCGATTGCTCATATATGTAAAGTAAAACCAAATCTGAAGTCTTTCTGCATTTAAATACTTTAAAAGGAGAAACTGTTTCTCAGTTTCATAGGCTCTTCATAGACATACACTCTAATGGGGAAAGGGCAAGAGATTTGGAGTTTCTTATAGTGCCAGGGAAAACTGCGTTATGAAACAGAGAAAAAAGACACTGAGAAAGTTGAATACATGGCAACAGGGAAATATGTTTGAGTATCTGAGACTTTCAGTATTTTACTCTTTCTGGTATTAGAGAATCCACTCCCTCCAGACTTAGATTACAGCCGAATTTCAGAGAGGGGAAGTTATTTTACCTGATTTAAATCACCAGAAATATAGTCATCTGTTATACTTATCCAGTCATATCCTTGGTCAGTGAAGAGAATCTTCAGAAATAGTGCTTATCTTTCATACATATCATAGCACCTGGGATGTTCATGACCATGAAAGAAAAATAATAAAATAAAACGGTGCAGTCATTCAGAAGCAATGCATTTCCGAAAAGTTCCTGGATATTGATTTACATTTCTTTGAACTAGAAAAAGAAAGTTATACAAATTGAATCCAAGAAGGGAACTCAGGAAGCAATATGAAGTTTCGGATACAATTTAATTGTACAAGATTTGAGACAAATTATTATCTGACTTAAAAAGGACCTACACCAGCCCTCAGAAAAAAACCCACATTAATTTAGGTATGCTGTTTAAATTTAGATTTTAGTGTTCAGACTCTTGGCATATAAATCCACTAACACTTTTTGGTGTTCTTCCTTGGACATTGTCATCTAAGACAATAGATCAGATCCCCATGCTGAAAATTACATGAAGGGCTAAAAACTATGTGATGGAAAGGTAGGGGTGATAGAAAGGTAAGAGTGCAACAGAAAGAAAAAGCACCTGAGCATTGAAAGATAGAGCAAGTCTGGTCTACTTTACATCCTGTTATTGTCACTTCATTTTCTTTTTTGCAGCTTACATTTACTAATTTTCTACCAGGAATCTTTTACTGCCCTTTAGTTGTATCCTCATCATGGTACAATTTGTAATAAATTAGTTTTTAACTTCTTATATTAGCTAAGAAGATTAATGGTTCAGAATTTAAAAACTGTGACCAGATTTTGATGAAACGGCTTAAAATGAATGACATTTAAGATAGAAGGAGGCTTCTGAATACCAAGTGAAAAAATCCAGACATCAAGAAAATAAGGTTAAACCATTCTATCTGAAGCCATTTCACAAAAAGAAGAGGAAATGTGTGACATATGGTATCAAGTGAGGCACTTGAAGTTGAGTCTAAAAATGTTTTAAAAGTCAGCTGTAAGTTTGCATGATTAAAAAGGGAAAGGAAGGATATTATGATACATCAAGAAACAAGGAAGAGTTATGAAACCAGAGGTGGACTTGTTGGATGTTTGTTTGCTTTTCTTATCCAGTGGTTTCTAATGTTTTTGTTCAATTTATCTTCAAATTAAGCCTCCACCTTTATCTTCCGTTCTGTTTCTCCCAGTGACATCAGTGCTGGCTATTAACACAAAAACTGGGTGGATCTTTGAACCTTGAAACTAAATCAAAGAACAATTTAGGGAAAGAGATAATTACATATCAGCTCTTCTTCCCTCCAATATGTTTTAAAAGATTAGATTATTTTAATAAATGTTGGATATGATGGGAACATTTTAGAATAATATTGTCACATGAAACTCCACTGACTCTGTATGAATCATAAAAGTCAGTTAAAAAAACCCCAAACTTACCTCTTTCTGAAATTTTGTGGTATGAATTATCTGATCTTTATTCTAAGTTAAGTGACCTATTTTGATATTTGTTCATGTGATCATTTAACTAATTAATATGAAGTTGCTTTATATTTGAAAATCTGTGAGAAGTATTCTTTTTCTTCTTGTACAAACTGAATAAAAAACAAGTGGCTATTTGCATATGGCAATTTGTCTGTGCATTGAGAACCCAGTGAGATATTCCTTGGGAATCACAGAGAGACTAAAGGCTAACTGGGCACAAAGGCTGATGCACTCTCCACATCACAAATGATCCTTACCAATTTTATTTGGCACATTGTGCATAACTTTGCTTGTGCTGAGTAAGCTCAGTTGCCATTAACTTGACTAGGATTTGAAGCAGGACTATATACTTTTGTTTATGTCACTGGACAAGGCTCAGGAACTAGAACATTAGCTTTTTGCTTTGGCATAGATTTTCTGGCTAAATTACCTAATTTCTCTCTGCCTCATTTCATAAGAACAGACAAATCTGTTCAGACCAAAGGCTCATTTAGCCCAGTATCTCAGTTCTCACAAGGACCCATAATGGATGCCAGTGGAAGAGAATAAGAAGGCAAGCATGAAGCAGCATTTAGTGATATAGTTAGTCTCCCAGGCTCCAGCTCTTGTTGTTCAGGGATTTCCTGAACCAGGAGTGGAATCTGTGTTTAATGCTTTTCAATTACTTGTTTTTGATGAATTAGTACTAGCGTTTCTTGAGATCACACATTTTTAAGTATCCACAGCATCCCATGACCTACAAATTGTAACATGTGAGGAACATCTCTTTATTTTCTTTTAAATCTTCTACCTGCTGGTTTCTCTTTTGGAACAAACTGAGAAGAGTTCTTTTCTTCATAACCCTTCTAGTGTGCTGTATGCTTTTTAAGTTAGAGGATGGTAACTCCATGCAGGAGTGCCATGCATTTATAGAGGTATAAAGATACTGTTGTTTTTGCTCTTTATCTCTTTCCTTGAAACTCCTAACATTAAATCTGATTTTTTACTGTTTCTGGGCATTGACCTCATTCATAAAATATAAAATATTTTTTTTTAAAGCTATCATGACTTTACAATGTTGTTCTTGACCTATAAAATGAGTTACTGAACTAGTGTTTGCAGAATTGCTTTCTGTGTAAAGATACAGAAGGAAACAGTGAACACTGCTTTAAACAAAGTTCCAGAAAGTCCTTGAAGGAAATATACAAGTTGTTCTGGTTTACTCTAGCTGCGTTCAGTCAGTAATATGAGATTTTATCTTTAACAGTCAAATAAAACATTTTCAAGCAGAATGTGTTTCTTTAATCTCTACAAAAAGCGATTCTTCTTCTGGTCTTTTGAAGCCTTAATTCAGAGGCCACTGAAAGATGAGAGGAGAGTGCCATAGGCTGAATGTGCTTTGGAGCAGATGCTTAGTCATTGATATGAGAATAAAATGCCAGTCCTGCAATTTGACTTCCCTGCTACCACTAACACCTCCTGAAACAGGAAGACAGCTGGGATATTATATTTCAGCTTCCATTTTTAAGTGCTAATTTTAATGCCTGCATACAAAAGAAAAGGAAAGGCGAAAGATACATTTCATTCCCACAGTTTTTCTGTACATCTCTAAATATGCAATATGGGACAGGCAGACTGTACTAGCCCTCATGAGACTTTTCTTAAAAGGAAACTCCAGCATCATTGCAGATATTTGGTTACTTTTACAAGGCCATAACTCGTAAGTTCTTCCCTTTCCAAGGAACTTAGGTTTCGACAGGAACCAATTATAGTTGCCAATGTTTCAAAAACTGTCTCCTGTTTCTCAAGAGCCTGTAATCTGTGTTCAGATCTTAGGTAAACAAAGTTTCATCTGTAAAGAAAAGATAAGCTCAGCAGAGTTCAGAAGGTGCCTCAAACACCACAAAGACCTTCTCCTGTTGAAGTGTTTACATCCAAGGTGATAGCAAGCTGCGTAGCATTATCTTGCAGATGGTCTGAAAAGTTCTTAATGAATAAATACAAAAGGCATGCATTTTTCCCCTACCAATTAGGATCAAATTTTCTGGATTCAGGGCTAACTTGCATTAATGCAACACTCCAGTTGTAAAACTAAGAAAAAATGGTTTAGTAACAACCCAATGACATAAAAATTGCATGTATCTTGTGAATGTGCAACAAACACATGGATCCTTCTGATAATCATCCTACTTGATAATGTCCAAAATTGACTTTTCTCTTTCTTTATATTGGCTTTCACTGGGTTGCACAGGGATTGCTGAGAACTCAGCTCACTGTCTAAAGGTGCTTTTGTTTATGAATAACAAATTAAAAGGGTGATTAAGCACCACAGGTGATATGATTAATGTTTCAGATCTTATTGGTTTTGTTTGTGCATGTATGTGTTTGTGTGTAATCATACATTTGAATGTTCAACAGCTAAGTGCAGTTAAACATTTAACATTTATCTGTATAAATGCAAATGAAGCTTACATTTCAGTCACATATTCTAAAGTAATCATTATGGATTAAGAACACACATGATTTCTTTTCTCAGTGTTTATTGCTATTACTTCAATGATGACAAAAGCAGAAAGGTGAAGTTGCAGATGCAAGTTTAGAAGTCATATATTCACCAGTTCAAACCCTTTAAATTGATGGTGATGGAGAACAATTGTTTTAATTCATAGTCATTTGGAAGGATTTGCTGTGACCTTGAGTTAACATGTAAACATGGCAAAGCATATGAGAAAGATTTCTCTGGCGTTCACTGAACTGGAGGGGAGTGCTTCTTTGACTTCAGTGGGCTTGAAGTCCAAGCTCTGAGAGCAGGGCCTGAGAGGATGTGCACAAAGACCTCAAGGATCACACCATGTTTGGGATGGTGTAGACCTTAGTTGCAGTCTGTGGGGTTTATTGTTACAGTTCTTAACCCTCCCCTGAGCACAAAGACAGGGTCTAACCCAATTCATGACCATAACCACTCCACACTGTGCCTGTGATTTGATAGTGAGTGAGGAAATGTGAACTAATCTGGATGTCATCTTTCTTTCTCAAAAAATGTTGAATAATCATTTGGATTCCATTAACGTTGGCTACAGAAAATTATTCCAGAAATCAACAGAACTTTAAGGAGGACTACTTCTTTGTTGTGAGAGGTTGGTGTGTGTGTCAGTTTGCTTTAGTAAACAAAGTTGTTCTATAATATACTGTACAATACTACGCTATGATCTTACTGGGTGAAACAGCCAGATTTTGAGCTGAAGTTCTGTTAAATGAAAGAAAGAATTTCTTCTTTGAAAATATGAATATCAGTAATTGAGTCATCTGTTTGGATGATGCTTAGCCCAACTGACACTGAACTTTCCTATTTATGAGTGTACATATATAAACTTATCAGCTGAGTGCATTACAATTTCTTGCCAGTGTTGCTGACTCTCCCCTTCTGGTGAATCCTGTGTGATAGAAAAGCAGGCAAGATAGTGAATAAAGAAGTGAATTTTAATGTATTTTTTTCAGTCACCCTGAGTCAAAAACACTTAAATCCATCTGTTTCTGTGTCAGCAAAGTTTTTGTTGCACAGAGAAAAGAATATGAAACATACTTGACTTTTTTAATAAAGAATTCAAGCTATATGAGAAATGCATTGCTCTCAAACACAGTGCCATGAGGAATAATTGCAACTTGTCACAGGGAGAGGTTATAATTAAGTCTACTGTTAGTTACGTCTCTGTGTGCACAATAGAAGTTAGCTTTTCAAATGCATTGTTCTCTAATGCAATACCAGTTATTAACATGTTGAGGATATTATTTTTCTTTAATGAAGAAAAATAAAATGAGGCTGCAGAAGGGCTGGGTGGTGTCACACTGAAAGCAAATGGAAGGAACAAAGATGAAAGAGAAATGCTTATTACACTGATTCAAAACTAAACTTTGCCTCAGAAAAAAAAAAAATTGCCCAAAGGGTCAAAATTTCAGCTTCTGTATTCCAGACCTTGTTTATATCTTTTTAAAAATCTGAACGTGTATCAAACACAGGGCTAAATCTGACACTTTACAGGCTTTGAGTGAAATATTGCAGATAGATTGCAGTATCTTAGAGAAAAAAGGCCAAAGTTAATAATTATTCCTGTAGTTGCTGTGCATGTAATTCTTTTTCCCTTTGTTACTTGCACAAATTCTCTGCAAAGCATGCTCAATAGGTCTTATTGTAGGGAAAAAGGCTTCACAATATTTTTCTAGGCTTGCTTTTATTCTCAGTCATTTAAAATCAGATTTTGGAAGACTTTAGTTAGGACATGCTCATATTAAAGATTTTCCGTGCTAGGAATTGAAAAGCAGATAGGCTAGAAAGCAAGGCAGATATATGCCTTAATTTTCAGAAGTGACTAACAGTTTCAGAATTTCAAATTGCCTAGGGAGGTATTCAGTGAAAATCAGAGCCCTTGAGCAAGTCTTAAATTGGGTGCCCAACTCAGGAGCATGCAAAATCAGTTGGGAAATTAAAAAATCTTGGCCATATGCTTATATGTTAACTCCACTTGACTAAGTCCTTTCTATATGTTACTTCCCCAATTTGCAGTCGTTTTTGTGTTGTAAATAAGATACCCTTGACTCAGACATGAAAGTTCCCCAGGAAAACTGGAGGACCTTTCTCTTGTTAAACAGCACCCTAATTATAGAAGCAATTTTACAAACAATCCCCCGGGGGAAGCATTTTTGTTCTCATCAGGAAGGCTCTTGAATAAAATAACACCTTTGCTAACTTCATTTATTTACAACAGGACACAAGACTGAGACTGAGTTAGATTTATTGCCATTACATCACTGATGCTCAGTAATTCATAAAACATTGGGTCTAGGAGTTAGCACTGCTGTTATTTCCTCTGATGCCTGACCTCACCACAGTCTAATAACATACAGGAAATCCAGAAGACAAAGGGGGAAAGCAGTGGTCTTGAATGCTAAAAATAACCATAGAAAACTAGTACAATCATGTAATAGAGTATGGTCCAATAATTTATTTAACATAATAGTAGAATCTGCTAAAGCAATTAGAATCTGTTCCAAATGTTTTTAATGGAAAATATGTTGGGGGTAAGAATAAGAACACTTAAAGAATTGAGACTTTTATGTTATGTAGTTCAGTTACGCGTACTGGTTTTACATTTGTATATCTTATTGCTTACATATGCAGAGCACTTAATAACTTGACTAGAACGGACAGTAATTGTATGGTGGTTATATTTCCAGAGGTCATCCTATAAGAGCCAGACGGTGATTTTAGGTGATGTATTACACTTGACAACCTAGAAAGTTGCAATATGAAGGCATTCTAATTCTAAGTGTCCACCGAGAATTGTTCAATATCCTTGATGCTATCTAGCGTCTGGTATGTCATTGGGATGACATTTTTGGTGTCTTTACTAATCAGTCGATGTTAACATGTCATACATCTTAACTGTGTGTTTGGTTTCATTTGGGTTTGTTGGTTTTGTTGGTTTTTTAAATCACTCAATATTTACAAGATTTTTTTCTAAAGATATAAATAGTATAATGACACTATAATGAAATTCCTTGATATTTTTCATGTATGCTTATTCATTTGTGCTAGAATTACAATAATAATTTATGCAAAATAGAAATTTAGGCAGTGCTTTAAAATTGGTGTAAATAGGTAAATGACATCATGAGGAAAAAAAAAATAAAACAAACCCCCAGTAGACTGTTGCATGAAATTCAGGTAAGTCTGGTGCCTTTACCTTGTGAAATATTGAAAAAGCAAGTTCACAAATATATACTTTTTTTTTGAACAGCGGCTCAGTTTGACTGTGCCTGACTTCCTTTTATTTGCATATGTTGCACAGTTATTTCAAAGAGGCTATTCTTCATATAAATACCAATATTAATATGCAAACCAGTAAGTTCAGGTGTGAACATGTCTTCACTATTTGACATTAACACTTGGTTTGTCTTCCAATCAAAAGCAGAAACACTTACAGATAATAAACTAGGAATAATGAGTAGATTGAACCAGCTGTTCCTGAACAGCGCATTTGGCTGTGTCTTCCCTTTCATTAAATTCATTGAATTGTAATTATGTAGATAGATAGATAGATAGATAGATAGATATGAAACATTTCCCCTTTTGCAAAGGTGTGTGGTTAATTAATAAATATTAATTGATTCATTTTGAGAAGAATGCGGAGAAATGTGTGATGCTTGATATATGACTGAAATTGAGAGGGTGAATTGTCCAACTTCGGCTTAGACTAAGGAGACAAGTTTTCAAAACTGTTGCTTACCAGAGCTGTCTACTGCATCTTAAGGCATCTTCTGAACATCATAAGCCAGGAAAACTTTCCAGTAGAAGCAACATAAGGTATAAAAGAAGAAACAGAAATCAAGAGCTCTGTTCTGTTTTCATTAATCTATGGAATGAAGCATGGAGCTGGAATTCATCTCAACAGCTCTTTCATCTCAGTGTAAAAAATAAGATTTCCAGGTACCAAAATGTTAGGGAATATCTACAAGTAGAGTGGCTCAGTGGAAAGAGTATTTCCTGAATCTGAAAAAGAGGACACATTAATGTAGACTGTTTGAGAGTTCTTGCAGTGATCAGGAAGCTGGGCAAGCTGCCTGAGAGCAGGCATAAAGAAGTAGGCAGATCTTAGGAGCTCATGATCATTTTGGCAGGTAAATGTTGTTCAACCAAGTTCCTTCTTTATCCCTTCAGCACAGCACAGCAGCCCAAGAGAGTTTCAGGTCCAGGTCCTACAGAATCTGGAGAACTTTCTCTACTGCTTTACTAAAGATCTATCACTTGGAGTAATTTCCCACAGGGTTTTAAAACTGATTTCCAACAACTCTATTCTGCTAAGCCTCAAGTTTGAAAAGCAAAACATAACAAAGGGATTGCAGAGCTCAGTATCCCCCAGATGTGTGCAGGTAAAAACCCTATAGCATATGGAGCCTGAACACTTTAAATCAGAAGCCCATTTTGTGCATTTTTTTCCTTTTTCTTTTTTCTTTCTTTGCTCTCTCTTTTTTTTTTTTTCTTTTTAAAATAATTAATGATTTAAAACAGTTGCATTATTACTTCAATCACTTTTCACCTATTTCCCCAATGGTTACCACTTGCCCCTACATTTACATTTGTTTTAATATTTGTATTTTTTGCATAATTTCTCACATTATATTTATTTGCACTTGCACTTTTATAAAATAAAGCACTCCATGGGGATGGCTTTAATAAAAGCTTCTTATTAAAAGTTCCATAACAGCATGATTCCCAAACCTGAAACCAAAGTCCTCATATTTAACCATTTTCATGACTCAGTAGATTAAGTGTGAAATAGGAAATATAATAACAATAACAACATAGCCATATCCTGCACAGTTGTTCCACTTAAAATTATTCTTGAAAAGTGACACAATTTATAAATAGATCATTTCTCATAGAGTCAAATGTACTTAAATGGCTCTGTGAAATATCCTTGATATAGTCATAAAATGTATGCACAGAATGTTGTATTGGGCAAAAGGAAAAATCAATCACTGAAATGAATATATTGGAGGTGATAAAAAAAAAAAAAAGCCCCACATAAACAACAACAACAACAAAAAACCACAGCCCAAAAAAAACCCTGCAGAAAACCCCAACAAATCAAACAGCAAAATCATCAGCATCTCTTTTCAAAGTCAGGTGTTGCCAATCAGCTCTTTCAGCAGTGTTCATTTCAGAGAGACTCAACTCAGACCTAAATTCATATGAAGCTTCCTCTGTGGTCAATGAGGAAACATCTTGCCCTTCAAAATTGGGATTCTGAGCTGGTCTGACTCATCATTCAGAGGTATTAGTTGATTTCTGCTGAAAGGGGATAAATCCAAACTTTAACAAGTCTGAAAGTTTTTCTCTGAGTGGGAAGTGGGGCTTTTCCTTTTGTTCTTACCAACGCTGAATAATACAGAGAAGACAATGACACAACTTCAGTAAAGAAACATTGCCATTGGCCTTAAAATTCTCCAAATGGATACTCTTTCCAGGTGCATTGTCATGTTTCACACAGTCCACTCTAGCAATCTTTTGGGGTTATATTTTCTGGGATTTTGGGAGTCTTCTGGTTTATGGTTTTGGGGTTTTTCCCCCTGTTAATTTATTTGTCTTATAAAATCTTTCATGATATCACAACAGAGTCTGTGAAAACAGCCAGGGAAATGTTAATATCTATTATCCTCACAGCTGTGGCCAACCCAACCTGTTTTATTAAACAAAGGATGTGGTAGTTCCTAAGGCTCTTGGCATCTTGAACATTTCTGGACCATTCCATGTTATTGTTCATCAGCTTGTTGGGGAGATCAGCTAGCTGCTGGAAGATACCCTGGAGATGTGCTCCTTTGTGTTTATGGTCTGGGGGATACAGACTAAGGATGTGAGTTCTTTCAATGGCACTAGAGCATCTGGGGAGCATCAGTGCTGTCATACCTCTCTAAGTCTTCCATGCCTCATAATTTAAACCAGTAATACCTTCTTAGTAGTTGTACACACTCCATCAACACAGACTCTTCAGATCATTTGCTTGCACTGAATTGATTCATTATTGACGGGCAGTGGTTTCACTGCATTAGGCTCCACAGTTCTAGAATGGTTTCTGTGTGAATTTTTAGAAAATTTAAAAAAAAAAGTCCCCCTGAAACTCAGCATTCAATGCTGTCTGTTCTGGTAGGTTAGCTCTTCTTCACTAACCACATGTTTTCTCACAAGCCAGAAATAATACTTTCCCAGAACTAGGAAAGAAGATTTTTTATTTATTATTATTATTTTATTTTATTGTCTTATCTTAATCCTATTTTACCAAAACCAACTATTGTAGGCTTTCATCTTTCTTGTCCTTGTTTTGTCTAGATAGTTCTGGATGGCCTAGCTGCTGACAGAGATATAAAAAAATGGTTAAAAAATTTATCATACTGGGTACATATGTGTATATGGGTATACCGTTGGT
>JAAGNO010002455.1:27937-39497 GCA_033439905.1 Ceryle rudis
TATCTTTATATGTATATATAATATTGTACTGGTACAGTGGCTGACTGAAGCTATTCAATAGCAAGATATGAAGTAAGTCTTGTCAAATGGCAATGTCTTGTCACTACTCAGTATCATGATATGGAACATTATTTCACATATAATAACACAAAAGCAACTAAATAAAATATGCTACAACAAGCTTTTAGCTACAAGGATGCTTAAAAAGGTTTGAAGTACTTTGTAATGTCCTTTTGTGCTGCCAGTGCAACTAAAGAAGGGGTTTGGACAATAAATTGGACTCATCATTGAGTTACTAAGGCCTTTCTTTGAATGTTTTTTGTTTTTTTGTTTTTTTTTTTTTTTTTTATATTTCTGGAGAATTTTCTCCAACTTGGCAAGCTTGCTTTGTCATGAATTCCTGTCTTCAATTATATAATATCCCTCACAAAACTTTGAAACAGTAAGCATTTGTTGAATACAAAGTTTTTCTTGCTGTTTATGGCTAAGGAATTTGCTGACTCACTGCAGTATCATTCTTTGTATTCAATTCACTGCAAAAATCAAGAGCCAGCAAAATTATAAACTGATCAGACTTTTTTTCTGCAAACAAATAATGTGCATTTTTTCAAGCTAAAAGCTCTTGTCTGTACTGTACAATAGAAGATCACACACAGTCCAAATTCCACCTAAGTCTCCAAGCAGAGCCTTAGTCTTTGCTATCACCAGGCAGACTCATTATGGTGCTGAGTCATTACCCAAGTGTTGCCTTCACTCTCGCTCCTGCCTGCACACAGGATTCCAGGTGTGATTTAGGTGAACAGGACTTGTAATTCCAGAAGCATAGCCTGAGTTTCCAGTCTGGTGTGGAGACTAACTCTGGAAAAAACACTGTGGGATTTCCCTGTCTCTTATTTCAAAGGTGTTATTACACAAACACAAAAAGAAGGGTAGATCTCTGATTTACACTGACCCAGTTCTCTACTCTTTCTTGCCTGCTACACACCAGTATCAGTAGAGTTACACTGACATAAAACAGAAGAATAAGTCAAAATCAGATCCTTCCTACATCAAATTGCTTTCCACATCTGTTTCCTATTTGTCTTATAACGACACATGGGATTATCTTGGGTATATATTCTGCTTTAACTGTCATGCCACTGACTTTATAGCCTTATCAAATATCCATTGGTGTGCAGGTTGAACAATTACCATCTACTAAGTAGAAACCCCACAAAAACATAGATTGATAATAACATTTTTCAGTAATGGCTTGTAGCATTAGTGACATTTTCTATTCTTGTAGCTGAGGTCTAGCATTCTTCTCAATTTACTACTTTTATTTATCATGCAAGATCTAGATATGGACCCTACAGCAGAATTTCAAAAGGAGTTTTCTTTATTTATTAATTTCTGCCAAGGAGCAAAGTCAGAAAACTGGTTAGAAGCAAGGAATGTATCTGGACTGTTAAGAAACAGAAAGACATAGGGAAACAAAGAAATTTAATACTGTGCAAGATATTGCAGATACAGGATGAATATATAAATATAATCTGTCTACATCTACAAGAACATGCTTTAGGAGATTGAGACTGAGCTAGATTTCTGGGATCAAACCGCATAAAGCTGTGTCCAAACTTTTTGTCTTACAGTTCAGTAAGCTAGATAGGCTATCCTGCTAACAGTCCATATTCCCTTCAACTTTTTCTCCAGTAAATGGAGTGAAATGTGAAGTTCTTCTGATGTTCCTTTGAAAATATGTAATGCACACAAACAAATATGTGCTCATATGATGTAATTAATCAAGCCAGTAATAAAAACTGTAGCCTGTGACTCACAGAAACATGAACTGGATAGTTTTAAAATAATACCATTTGGAAGTATGTTTGGTCCTTGGCCTGGCCCATGCCTGTATTCAGTATGGATGAGCAAGATGGGGAAGGCAGAGTGCCAGGGAGGAGAGTACTGCTTCCAAATACTTGAATCTGCTGCTTGAGAGAAAGACATCAGCTACTTATCTGAATGACCTTCACATTAAATAAACATGACCAAAGCAATTGTTGATTAAAATTTGACTAGATGATATTTTTTTTGCATCCTCCACGGCATTGTGAAGTGCCAAGTCTCCAGCACTGGACATTGTATCCTGGCCCTTGAGGGTGGAAGTATTGTGCACAATTTTGAGACTTTTATTTGCAAACGCAAGACAATGTAAGACCCTGGAGTTTACATGTTACTTAAGGTTTCATGAAGTTCTACCCTGAGACTTAGTCTGGAGAAGTGAAGCTGAATGGACAGCTTAGAAGCAGCCTAAAACTGCTTGAAGGGTAGTTATGAAAATGAAAGACCCACACTGTCTGCCATGATTACAGATTATATAATTAGGACAAAAAGTCACAAGTTGTTCCTTGGAAGGTCCAGTTTAGAAAAAAAAAATACTTCAATAATGGGCCAATGGAAGGTACGCTGAAAGGTTAAGTTTACACTCCTGAACGTTTTCAAAATTTGTCAAGACAAAACCAAAACTGACCATAACCTGTGTTGACATTAGTTTTCTTTCAAGTCCTCCTGGGCTTAATATCTAGAGACCCCTTCCAACCATCAGCTCTATGATTCTGTCTTTGGAAATGGATGTTGAGAATAAGAAAGGGGGACATTTCTTAGTCTGTGGAAGCAGTAAGCACTGTAGGAACTAGAGAATCACGGTAAAGAGCTGATTTGTTATGAAATAAATAAGAGAAAAAATTTGCAACACCTTCTTAGTTACTTTCTACTGTCAATAGATATATTTTAGACATATATTCTGAAGTGGCTTTTTTTATTTTCCTAAAATACAGGAGTGATGTCTGATCAGTCAATGAGGAAAAAAGTGACTGTATCAAGGTGTAGTTGCTATTACAGCCTAATCCACTTGGTCCTGCAAATAGTTTAAAGAAAGTCCTTCAGCATATATTTCATAGAGAATTTTTGCTATAAGAAACAGAACTGGGTGCAAAGACCAAAGTAATCACTTAGGTGGGGGGTAGGAGTTGTTCCAGCTTTGGGACTTGTTGACTTAATTTGGTGTCAATGCAAATTTACCACAGTGCAATTGGGAGATGGAAATTTCTGTTTTCAGTGTGGTCTCTACAAGTCTTCTGCAAATGTAGAAGTCTACTGTGCAAAAAGCATCTGTTCTTCTGGTTTCATGCTCAGTGCAAAATGTCAGATAAACACAGTATTCAAATTGACTGGCAGATTTGGTCCCCCAGTTAAAACTAAAGTAGTTAAAAATACTGAAAAGCCCATTGCTTTGGATTTACTGACCTTGATTTGACTTAGTGTAGACTGAGGCCCTTTTTAATCTTGTTTTATATCCCTGTACGCTTTTCCCTCAGCCTGTATATTTTAAAAATTTCACTGTATAGTTCTGAAAAATAATAAAATAAAAAAAACCCCAACCTCTCCCAATGCAGTTAAAATTGAGTTTGAGGATGCATGAAACTAAGCCATTAAATACTCAAGTTATGTACTTGTATTAAGTAATAATATACACTTACAGGATATTTCAGAAAATTATAGTAAGTGGAAAAAAGGTTTTCTTTTTTTTTAGACAGAAGTTTCAAATCCCAGCTTCTTCATTTACTACTACTTAGATGAATTTTCAATGAAAGCAAATAGGATTAAAGGAAACCATGTAAATTATATGTAAAGTAGAATAGATGAGACACAAGCTGTTCATGTGTATTTCCGCTTTTGACTAGCCTTCATCACAATGCTGATTAGAAGGTGGGCACTTTTGCCGTATACTCACCTAGTGTAATCTGACTTCCCTGGAGCCACAAAGGCCAGTATGAATCATACATACTGTTTAGTACATCTTATATTGAGCAGTCTTTCATCAAATAATGTTGCTTTTTCTTTCTTTTTTTCACCCTACAGGACAACATTTTTAGAATGGAAGATTCACATTTTGAAAATGGCCGAGGGAAAAGCCCTTATGATCCTAAACTGCTGACAGCTTCTCTTTTAGTAGGTACGTGCCACAACACAAATAAAATGAGATGTGCATTCACTGTAAATAATTACCAGTTTTCTGCTTTTTTCTCTTTGAAGCACCTATGATGGGGCTTTGTTTTTGCAGTTTCTGGTTTCATTTTTGATATAGTTGACAGAGGTGTCTTGAGAAACAAGGTGGGTCTAAACCAAGATTCAGGTATCACAAAAGCCATTTTATAACTCTGTAAGAGCTTGATTATTCAAAATGTTTCTCCTCTTCAGAGCTAGGTGACTCTGGATGTATTTTAATTGCTCTGTTTACAGACTGGCCACACTGACAGTCACACTAGCACACTTAAGAGCAAAGTGAGAGCAGGAATAAGTAATCTCATATGCCAATTTTCCTGTTAAGGAAGGTCTATCACACAACTATACCTGAATGTGAGCTGAAGTTATAGAAGCAGCCACAGGTCTAGGCCTTAAGATGGTGTTTCAGCTGAAGATATCTATCTGAATACAGTTAAACTCCTGGCCAGAACAGAGGGATTTCAATAAATTAGATACTTCTGAATTAGTAATACTTCATTGCATGAAATATATTAATTATTGAGAACCTGGACTATGTTAATTTAATTGAACTAATCTAATTGATTGAATTTATCTAATTGAATTAATTGTGTTCATTGCTTTTCCTTCTCCTGTTTTGTGAGATGACGTTAAAGTGAACAAATAGATTCTTCCTTCCACAATTACTCTGCCCGAATGTAGACACTTTACTCTTAATGTGTAACTTTCTGGCCATTTACTACAACTTCCAATCCAATGGGATGACAATAGTTTCAGAAAATTGTAGATTCTCTTATCTAAGAAGTCTTTGCGAAATGACACATAACCATATAGATCAGTTTCTTCAGGAAACTAGTATTCCGTAATATCCATATTTCTAGTCTAGGGCCTTGTCTGCCATCTACCCTTATTATATTTACAGTATATTTTAAAATTAAACTATTCAAAACAGACAGCAACAAGAGTTTAATCCTAAGTGTGCCTCATTTCCTGATCCTTGAAGCCCCTAATGATCACAGGTGATGAGCTACCCCAGGGACATGCACTTTTTAACAGGAAAAACAGGAAAGACATCCACATCTTGCTCCAACTTGTACCCTCTACAAACAGAAAGGAAAAAAAAAAGTGTGTGTAAAAGGCCAGTGTATAAATTAGTGCCTGGAGCAACTTGAATTTGTGGCAGAGCTACTCTCAAGGAAATAGCTTTACTATTTACTTTAATATACAATAAAGAAAGAGAATGATGACAAGCCAGTATTACATGCTATACCCGGTATGCAACTGCACAAAGTCAACAGCGTCTAGCTTTTCACATTCCTTTTTTTTTTTTTTTCACTCAGTCCGGCACAAATATGATTATCTTATTTCCTTTGGCTAAGATTTCATGTCTTTAAAACATCTTTGCTTTCCTGAGCCCACTTCCTATCACTATGATTTTCACTCCATGATTTTTTCCTCTTAATGAACAGTAGAGTGAGTACAATATTTTGTTTTGAATCAGGCTTCAATTAAAACCATGGGTGTATTAGCACTATAGAAAATGACACAAATTCAACATTCAAAGCCAGCGACTAATTTCTACTTCAATGACTTATACAAAACTCAAGGTGAAGCTAAAATTCCTGCGTACTGAACATGAACACCCTTTCTTCTTTGCCTCCTTGTAGATGCCTCACAGTCATATTGTGTTACTGATTATAATGTTGCATTTACTTCAGTCCTTTACTACAGAGGTTCCCCTAATATTTCAGAAAGTGTACACCAGATTCATCACTGGTTCATAATGAATTAATCGTTGCCAAAAAAAGTATAACTTTTATGGTACAGTGATGACCCGAGGCAAAATAATTTCCTCCCCACAAAATATGTGAGGAACAGGGAATGAACTTGACAAGCATGGAGAGATTTGGTCCAACTGCTCTCTGAAGTAGGTAGCACCAGAATGAAGTGAATAGGGCCATGAAGGCCAGAATAGCCTCTTGACCACAAATGCCCCGCACCGCGAAGAACATGGATGAACTGCTTCTTCTCTTCTCCTGAGCTGAATGATTGCTTATCTACTCCCAGCCCCTCGTGTGCCAGATGTATTTGTCCTCACAAGCAACCATGGCATCTTAGGTTCAAGAGGGCAACTGTGTAAAACAATTACCCAGCACTAATTAAAGTGCAATGCTATAATTATTAATACAATGTAACTGACATGAAGATAAAAGAAGGCTGAGAAGTAAGAGTAATTTGTATAGTTAAATACAGGAGGGAAAAATAACCTCCGTTCTTCATCAGAAACACTAAACAGAGATCTTGTAAGGTGTGGAAGAAGAGTCTGTTCTTGAATCCATAACTAGAAGGTAAATCTTGAGTAAGTGAAATGTAATTACCCAAGCTGGAATTTGGGCAAAACACCAAGGTTAATTTGCAAAAAGTAACTTAAGATCTTTAATAGCCATTAGTGCTCAGGATTCCAATTTTATATTTAATCTGAAATAAATTCTTCTAAGTGTAAAAAGGATCTTCAGTTTTCACTCTCTCCTAAAAAAAAAAATAAAATCAATAATATTAAAAAACCCCAACAAAACAAAACAAACAGTTCATCATTATTAAATGTTCTGATATTTTTCCAGTATACATTCCTTGTTCCATCCACCTGCAAACATTTTTCATTATTTTTTTAAGAGTTGTTCATTAAAGGTAGTTATTGCTACTCTACTCTAAAGTAAACACGAGCTGGAAACATGATCTAACTAGTTCCTAGTAATGTAAGACATTATTCAGCCATTCCCATCTACATGCTGCTAACTAAACAATCTCCATTTGAGCAGGCTAATGCATGAAAATGTAGAGACTCAGAAGTCCCTGGGCACCACTAGTGTATGTTCCAGGGCAGGAGGAAAATGAAAGGCAACATGGTTTTCAAAGAATGTAATCACAGAAGAAAATATCAGTGAATGTATTAGTCTAAAGCAATTATATTGAGATAGGTGAAAAAGAAAACTCAGGAAAGGAGACAACATTTTCCGATTATCAGTCAGTTGCTCTTTAGGAAATGACCTTTGGGATTTTCAAAGGTTCTGATGATCCAGAATACTAGAAAACTATTTATCCAGAAAGCAATTTATTTTCCTGTGCCTCGCTGATTTATTTATTTATTTTAAAATCAGTTTAGATGCCCTAATACTCCCAAATATGTATCAACATAATCTGAAATACAGTGACTTCTTACAAAGGAATAACTTTACTATTCTATTTATTAAAAATTAGCCACTAAGTACATATAAGGATTTTAGTATTATTCTACTTTCTAGGAACTTTTAGTTGTTGCCTTTGAAAGGAGTTAAGTTAAACCACTAGTATGTATGCCTGAAAATCTTCACTTTAGTTAATAAAACTACTAAGCAAGGATAGCAGATTTTATTTGGGAACCCTTTTACCAGTAAGAGCAGTCAGGACATTCAAGGATCATTTTTTCCTATATTCCCCATCCTGTCATCTTTCTTATTTCTTTAAAAATACAATCTTCTTTAAAAGCTGAATAGAAACAATTCATCAATTAAATGTATTCTGCTTAATTTCTAACATCTTTCTATTTAATGAACTTGGGGAGGTGTTCACAGTTCCATGCTGCTTATGGAAAGATGGTTCCTCTCCAAAAAATAGCATTACAGTGGGCTTTAATTGTTGACTCTTTATTAAATAAAAAGTTAATATATGTATTTCTGTTTGCATTCATATGTCAACTTTCCACTCCTTCAGGATAAAGTGTTTTTTGTCTAAAACATTGAGCTTTTTCCTATACAGATATCTAAGGTCAATCATCTTGTTCTGAACAGTGATTTCTTTATGCTTCTGGGCTGAAAATATAAAGTGATTATTTTTTTTTCCCCTTCATTCTTTCTTCTTGAGATGTGTTTATCAGCTTTCAAACTTCATTTCTACTTTCTTCTTAAAGTTAAAGCTACTGAAATGGAAATAGTATAGTGAAGACTATCCATGACGTAAGAGAATCATTTTCTAGATCAGAACAAATACATTTCAGTCCAAAAGAAGATCTTCATAGGGAAACAAGGATGAATGTACTTCTATCTAGACAACACAAAAGCCCCTCATATAGCTTCTAAATAGTACTAACTCAAAGGATGTGCACATCTGGGACATGACTTGATGCCCACCCTGAATTTAGCAAAAAATCTAAAGTCTTACAAAGATAAATGATATCCCTTGGTATTTCTGTCTGGAGAAGTAAAAATCCCCTTTTTGACTGACTACAACAAATCAGTTCAAACTGCAGCCACTGGTCTACGTATACTAAAATTTAGATGGGTTGTAGTAGAAAGCAAAGAAACGTCAGCTAGTTTCCTACAGACCCTTCCCCCTTTGGAACATGCTGAAGAACATTATTGGCAAAATTTTTACTCTATCACCACTGATGAAAAAGTATTAGCCACAAGAGCCTAGTATGAAAAAGTCTTGGGTTGAACTGAGTCAAACCTGGAAGGTATGTTACTTTCAGTGCTGTTTATATATTGAGTTAGAAGCTGAGATGCCAAAACCCCTTAAAATTCTAAATAATTAGAATATTTCATTTTAATGAGTTTTTGAGCTATATTTGCTAATTTTGATAATGTAGTATTAAATATAGGGGGGTTTTCTTTCTTGATTGATGTATTGATATCTAGGAAGCAAAACAGGACTTGTTTTTTTCTTTCCCCTTTTGTTTTATATTGATTTATCAGAACTCACTAGGGACTGAAAGACAAGAAAATGAAGATAAGGTTAAAGAAAGGTTAAGCTTAGCATCAAAGCCCCTTTCACAAGCAAAAAATGTTTTATGATCTTTAAAATCTCAGCTGCATACCCTGTACATAATAATCACTATAATTAAGTGATTGTCTCCCCTTTAAAAAAAGTTGGAAAATGACATAAAGGAATGATAAATCTTTAATTAATGATATGCTATTCTGTTCCACTTCTGATTACACCTCCTGCTAGGCACGACTGGTCTATTTGCTTCTAATCTCTGCTGTGAATTCATTCAATTCCACGCCCTTCCACTATCATGTTTTCACCCTTCCTGACTTTCATGACTACCATATGGTACAGAGCCACTGTAGGTTCAATTGATAATTTCATGGTATCAGTCTTCTGGGGAAAAGATGCCAGTGATATCCAATAGGCATGCTTGGATCTGGTTGTCTCACCATGGCAATACCTAAAATCACCACGAAAATGATAAACTGGTTCCTAAAGAGTATTTTAAAATTAGGATATGGTAGAGTTCATCATGACCATGAAAAAATTTATTATCTTAGCTTAAAGAAAGAGTTATTTTATCTTGAAACTTGTATTTTTTTCACAGGAAGACCATTTAAGATGTATTGCTTGAAAATAGTAGTTTAAAGGAATAATACTTTTTAATTCCATATTAAAAATGGAAAAAGGGTAGAGTATCTCATTTCACATAAAGGTGTAAAAGGGAACGGTCCTAAAAAAATGCATTTTTAACATTTTGAATTCAGAGTAGTTTCATGGACAAGCTTTACATTAATGCCAGAAAAATATGTGTTGTACTTTGGTCTCTGGTTGTTTTTGTGGGTATGATTACGATGTACTTATTATTTCCTCTACCAGTTGGCCGGTATTTAACTTGACCTGGTCCTTTGAATTTAGACTGTCTCTTCCATGATACTTCTGGTGGAGGAGGGGCACACTGGGACTTTAACTTACGGGTTTCTTCTCCAGCTAGGCTATGTATATGTCATTTATGGGCTGAAGTATCACAGGTCAGTTTTTAACTCACTTGTCCACTGTGATATGCAAGGTCAAGATAGCAGGGAATGATCTCATTTATTGTCTCCCTTAGCTGTTGCCCTTTGCCAGTATCACAGTTACAAAGATGGAATGAGAAAGGCATGTTCTGTCTTTCCGGTAGAAGGAAGATACTGTTTTCTGAGGAAGATACTGTTTTCAGTGCTTATTGAAAAACAAACAAAACAACAAATAGAGAAACAAACAAAACCAACCAAACAACAGACAAACAAACAAAAAAGAGACTTGAAGACTTTCTGAACCAAGAGTGAATGAGCTAGACTCTCCAATCCCTAATACAGAGTCATAAAAACCTCTGGATATCTCCAATCTAAACTCCTGTTCAGAACAATGTAATTTGAAATTTAGGTAGGTTTCAGGGAGCTGCATACTACTGCCTTCCAGGGACAGGTGTACAAGATGTCACTGTTCCAGCCTAAGAAACCAAACATATTTTTTAAAAGGGGCTGTATTATCAGTCAGGAGATACAGCTCATTTGAGAGAGGTTACATTTAAGCTATGCAGTGAGAAAGTATGTCTAATCATGTATTTTCAATGACAATACATTACATATGGCTTATTGCTTTGTAATTTTCTCATTATCCCTATTAGTGTAATATAAACATTGGACTGACAGCTTTTTCTGAGTTACCATGACTGGAAAATTGAGAAATGTTGCTTACAATTACATCCTCCCACAGATGGAGAACTGTACTCTGGCACAGCGGCAGATTTCATGGGCAGGGACTTTGCCATTTTCCGAACTCTGGGGCATCATCATCCAATCAGAACAGAGCAGCACGACTCCCGATGGCTAAATGGTATGTAAAATGTACATTTATCCGATTACATTCTTCTAGCCATTAAAGACTAGCACACATCTTCATTCCAGCAACATCTGTGACATATATATCCCTCTTTTATTTGGAGCAGAATTTTGTCTTAAAACAGTTAAGCTAATGAAAAGTGATTTATAAGGAAGCATTTTTGTTTTAATTACGTTGAGTTTTGTGGAGTGTGATTAAATTTAAAACATATACAGACATTACTGCTAACGCAGTCATGCCACAGCAGCAGATTGCTGTAGGGTGCAAGTTGGACAGAAGCTCAAAGCTTGTGGAGGCATCAACCACACATTGACACAAAGTAGCTACAGAGCCTTGGGAAGGACTATGCCCTGTACAGGAGTTAGTTTTTGACTAGATTGAAGGGAATCTTACACTGGCCACAGAAGTCCAGAAAAAGTGAATCATCAGAGCTCCCTGAGCAGGCCAGAGCTGTCAGTAGTTTGGAAAAAAAGTGAAAGAGGTCCTGAGTATTCCAAACTATTTGGATTAAAAATATTCAATGGTTTCACAAGGCACGAAAGATTACATTTTTGTATGGATATTACTAATAAGGCCTGTAGTTGTTTGTGCATATGGGGAGTGAGGTATAGTTCCAGAAAAAATCTGTTTGTTAGCTTCACATTCCAAAATACTTAAAATGCGTCTGAGTACTCTGTTCAAATTCTACCAAAGTCAAAGTTCCAAGAGCTTAAATAGGATTACACTTGGCTTTAGCTATACAAGAATATGAGTATTTTGGAAATGAGAATTCATCATCTGAAAAAGCTGACATTTTATTTGAGACAGTAATAATAACTGTAGTTACCATGAGTTAATTTATATTCTAATTTTTTGAAGAGTTAACTAGCCACTTTTGCTGTACATGCTGCTTGCATCTGCACTCCTG